>QBDW01000535.1:0-123401 GCA_003261595.1 Maconellicoccus hirsutus | reverse complement strand
CACGAACGCATTATCTTAGCTTTTGGGGAAATGTTTACCTAGTATTTTGTTGAATTCTTTGATCTATTCTTTTATGTAAAAGTGAGCTTTTGAAGTATCAAAATGATTATGCACATGTATCAGAAAAACTTTCCCGGATTCGACCTTTTTGGAAGGACCCGAGAAATTTCAAAATATTTATTTATATAATTTTTCCCAATTTCTTTAAGTGAATATCATGCACAAGTTGAAAAAGGTGCCCAAAACATTTGTCTAAACCAATTTTCGCTCTCGATGGATCTGCAGTCTCCATCGAGGTATGTGCTATTTCCACCTCACTTCGATGGCATGTTCGCGAATGATGCCTCAAAACGATTCACCAGTTTGCTTGCATTGTGCAGATGCACTAGGAAGTTGGTTTGGAATTATTATTACTTTTTTTTAAAGGTCGTTTATTTTTTTCATAAAAATTAGAAACCAAACATAGAAAAATGAAATATAACAATTGTCATTTTCGCATTAAAAAGATTCAAAAAAAGAAAAACGATTAGTCTGGAATGACAATCTTATATTAGAAAGATTTTCTAAAAAATAAAGCAACGAGCATCAATCACATCTCAAAAATAAAAAACAAAAACGCACCCACATTAAACTTGCGAGCTTCGGTCCCAAAACACATTCTTTTTGAGTGATGTTATGAATTACAAATGGCATTTTAAAATAAGGTACGTTCTTTGCATGCCACAAAATTCTGGCTTTGGTCTTTTCATTTTTACGACCTTAAGACATTAATAAAATGATCAATTAATATTAAGAATTTTGATGTAAAAATTCCAAATAAATCAACTTACGGTTTTTGTACGATCTTCTAACAGCAAAATCATACCCAGAGGATTTTAATTTTTGCAGAAAAGGGATAAATTTTTCATTATTAATTACTAAACTATAATTGTTTTTATTTTCTGTAATTTTTTCACAAAACTCTGAAAACTACAAACTGGTGAATCGTTTTAGGGAATCGTTCGCGAACATGTCATTGAAGTGAGGTGGAAATAGCACATCCCCTCCATCGACACTGCGATCACCAATTATCCAAATTGGGAGGAAAACTCATCTTATGCAAAGGTCAAATTTTTTTCAAAATTTTCAAGTTGAAATCTAGATATTTTCAAAAGTTTGTCTAAAAGGAAATAGATTGGTATATTTAAGCAGTCCATTTTTTCGTTTTGAACGATTCTATAAGATTTATTTGAAGAAGTATCGAAACCTAATTTTCAGATGCTAAAATTGATTTTTTGATTTTTGGCTGTGAAAATGGCAAATCGGTATTATGACAAAAAAAAACAGAATTGTGTCATCGTGAGGGAATCCCCGCATAAAATAAATTTACGTTTATTCATTTATTCGTGTCTTTAGGTATTTTTTAATAAAATGAAACCGATCGTCAACGTTTTTTGAAAACTTATCATCGATAAAACTGAGTATTGAGGAAAGTATTTTTAGTACCTATTTGATTGTTTATTATACTTTTGTCAAAAACCCATCACTTACTGAGAAGAATTTTATTCAATATCCATGGATTTAAATTTCTTACTTTCTTCTTACTTCTTCTTTTAACGTGCCATGTACTGCCACCTAGGCCAGAGGCATGAAAAGGAAGTCTAAATTTGTATACCTTCGATTTGCATTTTTTTATGATAAATTTTGAACGGAAACAATTGGTTTTGATAGAAATGCTGTTTTAAAACCAATATAATTTTTTCTTATAATTTGCGTGGTTTCGTTCACTATGATACCATTTACGTTATAACACTGAAAAAAATGACTTCAATGGTGTCTTGGTGAGCGAAACCCCGCATACATTTTGGGGAGGGGGTAACATGTTGAAACTGTGTAGGAAGCGTAGCTAAACAATAAACATGTTCACCACTAAATACTCGCGTCACGTATATGCGGGGATTTTCTCACTATGACACCGATTAAAGGTAAAACTGAATGAATCGTGAACTACAAAAAAATTTCATCAATTTCAAAATATAAGAATCATGACTTATTGTCTTCTTTTGATCTAATAAACGGGGATTTTTCAATTTTGGGGTTTTAATGCTTCGAAAATAACTAAAAAAACGTGTTCTACCTTGAAATCTCCAATTTTACGATAGGTAAGAACTAAAAACTCATCACGATTTAAAGGATCCATGTTACACGCGATGATTTCACAATTTTTCTTCCAAATTCATTTCAAATGTAGGCAACGTTGGTTTTTTTATTTTTATTGAGAATTCCATTAGCACGTTTGTTATATACTTAGATTAAAAAAAAATAAAATTTAAATAATAATTGAACCAAGGTTATTGAATGATTTCAGGTTTTATTATAAAACATAGTGTCGTTCAGAGTGGCGATAATTCTGAATTTTTTACACTTATTGCATTTTGCATGAAAATTGAGGAGGGCGAATTTTCATAATTTTTTGAAAGTTGCTTTTGTGTGAATAAAATAAATTTCAAGTGGATGAAATTATCCTAAATTGTGAAAAATTTGCGGTGTTTACGTAATTTTCTATTTCGAAGAAGCGATCAATGACGAATCAAATTTCCCATTTTTTGTTAATGCGAAGAAAATCGTTTCCCCGCCTTATCAACTCTAAATTTCATCGAATTACACAATTATACCGATTTGTATAGGTATTAGGTACACGTAAACAAACAAACGAGTTAAGGATTGGTTTGTTTGTACAGAGCAATGACATAGATAACAAATTACATGATTTAGGCAAATTCCAAGTAAAATTTTTTCATACGTATGTAGTGCAGACTATATTTTGCGTATTTTTTTTTACTTCTTCTGTTCAAAATTTAACGAGTAAATATGTACTTTTCGATTTGTCCTGAAAAAAAATTAAAAAACTCATGTATGTACATGAATAAGTAAATAATTAAAGCATACTCTATATTTACACCATTCGTACTATTTTGATGTATATCCTACCATCTTAATCTCAATAATGCATTCATCTTTGTTCCGTTCATCTTGACATCATTATTATCTGCAAAATTTCAACGCGTCGTCGTGCAATAAAATATAAAAATGTTATTACTTCTCGGAAGTCTACCTGCACAATGGATACATCTGATAGATAAAGGTGTTCTAACATGCGTAATAATTATAGAACGTGGGCGCGTATTTACATTTACCTATATAAAAAATTGATACCATCGTCCAACACGCTCCAACATATCTAATTGTTTTGTACGAATAAACGCGTTAATGTATCAATCAAATAGAGATGAGGTCAATCAAAAGAAAATACGTATGCCGAAGGTGAAAGAATATTGTACAGCAACCTTAGTGAGAACTACAATAGAGAGAGGTCCGCTCACTTGACAATTAGGGTAAATATTTGGACTGACGGCAACCACAGCTTTGTCCGTAATAATGGTTTATCCCGCGGTGAAATGACGTCCATCTTTCAGCTTCCATTAAACAAAAAAATCTTTTCATTCTATTCCCCGCAGTGTTTTACGCCGTCCTTTTTTGTATCGATATTCGGTACCTATGTTGTCGCTATGGGTCGTCTATCATTGTATGCATATCTTAATTTTGTCTTTGTTTTTTTTTTTTTCGTTAGAAATATTTCCTGCTAAAAGTCACATTACAGTGTTGTTTTTACTCGTACCAAAGAATTTATTTGAGAAAGAAAGCTATCGCTCAATCAATTTTTTATATTACTTCTTGTTTTTTAATTTTTTTTTTTCAAAAAATTACTCCATTTTCTATTACACTTGAATAAATACCACTTTCAATCAACAAACGCGCTCTAGAGAAAATATAGCTACTTTTTTTATCATTTGACCACAGGTAACACTTTCTGATCAATCGTTATTCTCGACAAAAGTCGGCATCACAACAGCAATCAGTTTTCGCAGCATAATGTCTAAATTTCCAATATCCACCGTAACACAACCCAAATAATACTTTTAGAAAGAAGTATTGACCTAAATGAAAGATTTTTACGAAACCCTTTCATCACGCGAACCTATTCTGTTCAAAAGATGCCGAAATCGAAGAAAATTTTTCCAACAAAACTCACTCCATCTGAACGTCTTTCTGTGTTACGAAAAAAAAAGAACAGAAAAAACGATCCTTTCTGTAAGAATGGGCTGGAGGAAAAAAATGGAAAGGTTTGGGAATTTTATTGCTTTATTACACTCACGAAGCCGCTCAATTTAAAATGTATGGATTTCGTTCCTATTTTTACGTGCCTACTATATTAGGTATCAAGTTCTTTACTTCTAAAATGGACTATAAAAAGGATTTTTAGGTATCACCCTTTAATTTCTAGTTATCTTTCGAAATGCATTTTCCAGACATTCCTCATGACAGTCTTAATTGCTCGAAGAATTTTGACTACTTCGGTACGCATAAGTACACATACCTGTATAATTTATATACGGATAGTTCTAGTTATCATGTTTACTTTCAGTAGTTGAGGTATCCTCAAATAGGTATCTCTTAAATTCAACATAAGAAACCCTAAAAGTCTATGGTATTTTCGGTTATCTACGAACAACTACCATATTTTGAAATTTCTCACTGCAGTGGTGTGAAATACCTAAGTAATTTCTTTAACCTTTAAACTCGAAGAAAAATTTATACAACACGTAATCTGAAAATAGGTAAAAAACGTAGTTTGTTTTTTGGCATCGACCATCTTATTTTTGAAATTCACTTAAAATAATTATACCCATTATTTGTTTCATAACATTTCGACAAACGCGTGAAGTTTCGAATTTTCAAATGTGAAAATTTCTAGCTGCTTTTTGATTTTACGAATTCTATTCTTCCGTTTGTTCTTTGAACGAGCGTTGTCTACTGCTAATCTAGATTTCGATCCCGTGACAAGCTGTAAATGGGCCCCCGGAGACCCATTTCGGAAAACCCTCTTTTAATTGGATTGTCTCCATCGCGCGCGCTTCTCTAGACATGCTACCGTTTTATAACATCACTACAAAACGTTTACATTATACTGTTTTATAGACTTCCGAACACCCTTTTTATACAAATTTTCGAGTAAGTAAGCTTCAATACGGCTCAATTATAAAGCTTTCAAAAGTTTTACGACTTTTCGGCTAAGTTTCTCGCGTCTTTCGTGTTTACGTCGTTGGCTCAATCCGTATGAAAATTTTACAAATTGGGTTTCAATAGTAGATATCAGATATAGGTAGTATGGTAATAGGTAGATAGGTAGGAGATGCTAGAAAATAGGTACAGATAATAGGTAACTCGATCTAAATAGGTGTAGGTTCGTAAACTTCGTACCGGTTATCGACATTCACCTTGGGAAACCCTTTAAACCTTTAATAGACTGAAGATATTGAAAAAAATTTAAATTATGTGTGCGCGCCTTTATTTTAGTAAATTACTTGAATTCGAAAAAAAAACCTATACAAAAATATAAGTCTTAAATTAAACGCCCATAAATGTGAAATGTTAAATTTACCTAAAACAAGAGTATTAATTTTTATTATTATTGTTGTACAATATTAGGTATAATAAAAACCACTACAATGAACTTGAAGATTTTTATGAATGAAAACTTACTATAATATTTATGTATGTTGAGATTGTAATTTATCCGAATAAGTAATTGCCCCCATTAAGTAATAATAACACAGAAAATCTTATAAAAACCGAGTAATTATTCTGTCAGTAGCTACTTGTTGTTCAAATTTATAGATTTATTATTACACGGCATACTACGCTGCGTTAAATTGTATTTATATTAATCTATGTTTATTTATTTCAATGCGCGATTATTTACGATAAATCAATTTGAATTTTGAGATTTTTTACATAATATTTCTGGTGATTAGTTTTCAACAAGGGGTTTAGATATGGAAGTTGTTTGCATATGAATTGCTTCGAAACGGTTGCCATTTTTACATATCGTGTGGTGATTCTTAAAATACGAAACGTCGGTGTGATTCATTCTCGAATGCTTTTTTCAATAACTTCCGTGGAGAGTTTTGATTCGTTTAGTTACTTTTTTAGGTTGTAGGCTAATTAACAATTAACGAAAATCGTTTGCATTTATCTACCATCGAAATTTTCAATTGTATCATGCAGCAGGTACTAGGTACTCGTGATTTTGACGTAGAAATAGCTCACGTCTACAACACAATACTTTTGAAAAACGCGAACAAAATAATTCCAATGTTACATTATCTTTAATCGCGTGTAAATACTCCTAACCAATAATTATCGTTGTGTTGGATTTCAATAGGATAAAAATTGTTTGAGTTCAAGCATTTGAGGGTTTACTTTTTAATTTCATCTTGAAAAATTATCTACACTTTGATAAGAACTTATAAAATCCGAATACACACTTTACGTCTTGAAACCATTCTATTCATTTTATGAAAAAAATCACCTTCAACGTCGTACTGAAAAAAAACTGAATTTCGGAAACGATTTTGGTTTACTTTGGTTGTAGTAATAATTTACATAAGTCATTGTAAGTGAACTTGACCGCCGTAAATGATGCCGATTAGATACACAAGGATGTATTCGAAACCCTGAGCGAGTTTTCATGTGAATGAATAAAGAAGATAACAAAATCCGCATCTTTTTGGAGTAAATAAAGGTACCTACGAGTACATGTATCAAATGTGGCATTGGTGTAAACTATATTTACCAAATGTCCGCTATCAATAGCGGCTTCGTTCTGGATTACGGCGGTTTGTTTTATGTAATGATAAGAAAAGGTTAGGCCAACATAATGACAAACTAAGGAAAACAACCTTATACAAACGTATTTATCCTTAGCTTATGTTACGCTCTGAACATAATTTTCGTATGTAAAATGATAGCCGGATACATTTCGTGAGTATTCAATGGATTAAGGGTAGATAGCATAGGCCTATACGTTGGTAGTGAATTGAAAAGCATTATTTTCTTTGACTTGTCGCCAAAATTTTGGAAAGTTTTATTCATACAGGTGTTTTACTTATTCACCAAAAAATTTTAGTTCAAAATCGAACGCGTGTATTTGTTTTTACTATATTAAATCATCGTTTGAACTGATATCGCAGTCTAAAGCTCTTGCATGTTTCTGTTTGAAATGAAGTGATGCGATGGAGGATATAAGAAATCAAACAAATACGAGAAAAAATTTGGTATTTTTTTCGTACAACGTTTACTTACTTAGAAGAATGGGAATATCCGAAGTTAAACTTCGAGAAAACGTCACCAGTTTTTGATAAGAAATTTTTTTATTATTATAGCGGTGTAACATTCTGTCTTCTACACACAGACCGATTTACTAGAAAAACGAACGGTTTAATTTACTTTGGTGTCACTTGTGAAATCTGATAAGCCAGCGCATGTATCTAACTACCTATATCATGTTTTTAGTTAATGTAATACATGGGTGTGAAATGTCGCATTTTCAACACTATTTAACATATGTGAAATGACAATTTTTTCTAAAGAGGGCATACCCCGATTTAAATAGCAAGATGACGCCAAATACAAATAGTGCTCATGTCAACCAACGAAATAGGTGTTCGGAAATTTAGACAAATGATATACCAACCCATTGTTTCTTTTAATTTTTTCAATTGAAGCAGGGTGATTTTAAATTAAAGATTTTAGCTATATCTAATTTTCATGAATGAATTTTTTTTTTGAGGTCAATAATACTCATTGAATATCTATAGTTGCAACGAAATCGTAAAATTTGAAAACTTAATGCTAAATTCTTTTTTTTCTAGGAAAAACTAGAACTAAGGATAAATATCGAGTGGTATACACTGACCAGCAGCGAGTGGAATTGGAAAAAGAATTTCTTTTTAATAAGTATATCACAATCAGAAGAAAAACCGAAATGGCGACATATCTGGGATTATCTGAAAGACAGGTATGAAATGTTTGGCCTTTGGCATAAGCATATCCACTTATAATCAAAATAAAGGTTGTCCTCAAACTATCGAAGTGAACCCTTCTCATTCTGTTGAGATTGTTCCCTTAAGAGCAATGAACAAAATTACGAGCTTATCTACAACGTTCGAAAAAAGTACTTGTGAATTTTAGATCAATTAAAAGAAAAAACAAAAACATTTAATTTTTAAACTAGCACACAAGTTAAAATTGCGTAATGCTGATATTTTTTACTGCTTTCTTTTCCTTTATCAGCTAATAAAATTAATCCGAAATTACTTCAATGCAAACATTAGCTAAAAGTATTTCACCTGTGAAATCTTGCAAATAACACGAAATAGTTTACGATCTTATTATTTGAACGAGAAATACTCGTAGGTAAAGGCTATCTTAATCTATAAAAATAAATAAAACGATTCATTTGCAAAAAAAAGCGCCGATGGTTTGACAAATGTTAGTTCGGTGGTGTCGGAATTTATTTTAATTCGTTCGCCGATCGTATTTTGTACTTTTTTCGATTACGCAGTATGAATGACAAATTTTGAACTTTTTAATGCTATTTATCATTTTAAAATTCGTACATGTAAAATAATTAGTCGAGTACAAAATAAGTACACCTGTTACTCGTAAAATTAGAAATGGTAGGTAGGAAGATAAGTAATGAAACGAAAATTGTGGCAATTCGAAAGTTCATTTGAATCATAATGTACACCAGGCGGTGAACATTTAAAGAAAGTGCTAATAAGAAGTTTACACTTCACTAATAATTGGCGGCATGTTCAAAAACTATACCTAATAGTCATCATTTCATTTCCTTGCTACGATTGTTTGAGAAACAAGTATCTTTTTCTGATCCGAGCACTGCTATCTTGATGGACAGAGCTGCAATTTATAGTAATAAGAATCTTGCAAAAAATCACAAAGATATATCATAAAATGGGAATTATTGTTTTGTTGATAAACGCAAAATAAAACTTGTTCTTCATACATCGAATACCTATCCCTTGTTTAAGGCAAATAAAAATTAAATTAGGCTATATTTCGAACTTGAAGTAAATCACTATTTTGATATTTATTTCAATAATTTTGTGATTTTAGGTCAAAATATGGTTTCAAAATCGAAGAGCCAAAGAACGTAAACAGGCAAAAAAAAAACAAGAATTGCAGTTCAAACCAGATCCTGTAATCCCTGATCAATTTACCATGTAGAATTTTTTAGAACCATTTTATTTGATTGTTGTAAAGAATTGTTTTACTATGTTGTTTTTCTTTGTTATTCGATGGGTTCATTTTTAAATTTGTTAGGTAGGCCTACTTATTTTTGGATCTCCTTTTTTGAGAAACCGTCGATGTACTTCATAAAAATTTTTTATTGATTCCGTAATTACTTTTGTCGTTGCGTATTTTTTTACCGTAAATTAATGTAATTATGTTGAGATTTTTGCTGATTCGAGCTCATTTTTCATTTGTATAATTTGTTTTGTGTGAATTAGTTATTTTTTATTCTACTATTTACTCACAGTATCATTTATCTATGCATAGAATTCTAAATATTGAAGCAATACTTATAATCTACAATGCTTTGAAAGCTTAAGTATTTATTTCGAAATCAAAAATATTCCTGTTAAGTGTATAATATGTAATTATTGTGAATCATTATTTTTATGAATTTTGTTTTTTTTTTAGATTGTGATTTAATTGCAAAATGAGACTCGCTATGTAACAAAATATTGTACAGATAGTTATTATAATGTACCAAAAGTGTAAACCTGTTTATTTATAGTGAACTTGGTTTTATGAGAGATGAAGATGAAGTACCTAGTGCTTCGATTTCCTGATAAGTTTTATTTAAAAATTTTGAAATAGAAGGAAAAAGACGATATGAATGAATTATGATCAACATTTTGTTTTGTTATAGAAAATTTTTTCATTAAAATTAAAATGTACCTAGTACCGATATTTTTCTTGAATTTATGATTCTAAAGATTACCTAGATCACTTTAATTGAAGAGTTCTTATGAATCAGAAAATGTTTGTTGCTGCATTTCATCATCTTCCATTGCGTTGTTTGACGTTCTCATCTAGGAAACTTGATTAAATTATATCAGTATGTTTAATCAGTGTGAAAGGTTAGCTGTTTTTTAGATTTGCATTTTGACAATTAAAATTTTTTTTTCATTTTTAAAGTTTTTATAGATGTTAGCATTATTATGAATTTGAACATATTCCACGAATTATTTACTAAAGTTATTTGTTAGTAAACTTCTTAATCTCAAAAAAGCAAGAAATTAACCATATTTATGGAGGGTAATAAGTTATCAATACTTCGTTAGTTTGGATTTTCTGATATCATATCGAATTGAGAGTTTCAACGATGTTACGATGCAGCTTGGTTATGGTGAAAAATAAGTGCGCAACTGCGGTGTACCTATTTAATTAATTTTTTCAATTCGAAGCGTTATTACCAAAAATGTAATGAAATTTGTGATAAAATAAAATTCATATAAATTTTAAAATAATTATGTAGACCAAGAATAAAGTACGCTTTCATTTACCGATTTGAAATTGATTTTTCGATAACTCTACTTAATACAAAAATTTTGCATATAGGAAGTAGTGCAAATACAATTTGAAATAATGAAGAATAATGATAAAAAATCCTTTACAACTGCTTTGTAATGATATATATCGCAGTAGAAATAATCGAACGTTATGGAAAATTAAATGGAATATTAATTTATTAAAATATGACAATACACTTGAATCAAATACAATTCCAATGTTATCAATCAACAATTATACTAAACTTATATAACAGATAAATGAAATACCAGGTAAATAAAATTTTCACTTCAACTTTGGATGTGTAAAAATTTGCGCTACATGAAAAATTAACACAAAAAATATTATCACAGTTTGTATAAAGCAGCATTCCAGTAAATCCCAGACGACTTTCCAACTAAAGACCACACATATGGGATGAAAAATTCTTCGGGACGCTCTTCTTCAACGTATTTAAACTTCAGATCGGGGAATTTCTGAGAAAAAAATTTACATACGTTATGTTTTTAATCATAATGAAATATTTATAAAAAAAAATAACAATACTTTTAGTAAATCTCTCGGCCATTGTAACGACCATCTTTGCACTTTTTCTAAAATTTCGTTTACATCATTACTATTCTCGTTATCTTTTTCCAGTTTTTTCGAAAAATATGTGATTACCTGTAGGTACAAACAAAAAATTAAGAAACTCGTTTAAAGTATGCAATGAATCAATTATTTACCAAATCGATATTTTGAATGATGTCGTGAAATGCTTCATGATTTCTGAACGGCTGAAAGACGTGTTTGTTGTATAACAACGTATAAATTAAATTGGTATTGTGTATTAACTGGTGTGTCAAACAGGAATTGATCACTTCTAAAATAATTCTTATAGCTTCCTCCACAGCCATTACCTATAATACAGGAATGACATTTTTAACGAGAGTGTAAACGAAACTGAATCAAGAAAAATAATAAAATCATACATCGACATTTGCTCTAGAATGTGTTTTGGTTAGAACTTCAAACAGACTAATAAGACGTTGACAAACGTATGGATGAAGATTAGTAAACTGAGACGACATATTTGCTAAGGCTGCTAAACAATTCGTATGAAGATATTTGTCCTACGAAATACACGAATGTAGTAATTATACGCACATGAAGATATGCACACATCTTAGTTTTTTGATAACAGATTACTCACCCTCATTCTCAATAAATTATACTGAATTGTTCTTGCGGTTACCAATATGATTAAACCTCCCAACGAAACTTCGTTTATTACACGTTCGGTGTACCACGGAATTCCTTTTATTACCTATAATTTTTAAATTATCATCACAATTCGTCAACAACTGTAAATATAAACGACACCGAAGAAAAAAAATGAGTTTACACTAACCATACTATGGATAGTTTTATTGAACAGCTGATCCTCGGTTAGAATCAGTAATATAATTAACGACATGTACATGTGATGACAATTGTTATCAGCAGCGTTATATATTCGCCTCAGAATTGGCATAAGCTAAGGTAACATTATAATGATTATTTATCGATTGTTTATTTAGTGAAAATCATTCAGATAAAAACAAATGAAAATTAAAATAATACAAACCATTAATTCTATATCGGATCTAGCCAACAGATAATTTTTAAAATTGATATTACAATGCAGCAGATGATACAACAAGAGGGTGTTTTCTTCTGTTTTAATCGTTTGACAAAGTACTTCATATAAACCATTGACATTTGCTGTTATCAGAAATGAAAATGTTCATTGATAGATACTGCGTTTGATTAAGAGGTTGTTATAAATATCACATGTCGTATATTTAGAGTTGCAGTATTAAATTCATTTTTTTAAAATTAAATATGCTAGATAAGAAAATTTTGAGAATTATAAGAATCTTTCAAAAATAAGTTATTATTTTTATTATTTATACGAAAAATACACCTCACAGATTGAAAACTTTAGATCGTACCTGTATAGGAAGAAATAGAGTTTCTGTAAGGATTGGAGGTCGGCGAGCTATGATTAATCAGAACCAACATCAATAAAACTGCATGATTCGCCAAAGGAGAATACGTCTCTTCTTCATCTTGACGATGAAAAGCAAAAAAATTCCAAATATCTGCTGCACAAGGTATATCGTGAGATATTAGCATATGTCACAAAAAACTCGACCTTCTTTTTTAAAACTTACAAGCCAATTCATAAAAGAGATTACTAGGGGATTTCACCGGTCTTTTTGGTTGTTCTATGAAACGTTGAAGTAATGTTTTCAATAATATATTTGCTTCACTTGTTTCCATCATAAATCTGAAAATTTATCACATGCATAATGTACTGCTGTTTTAAAGTAATAAATACAGGAAATAATTTTCTTACTTGTACGAAGCATATTGATTGGCAGGAACAGAGGCAAATAATGGAACCGCTAATAAAACAAGCAAGGAATTTATAACTTCTATGTGAAGTTCATATGTGCAGTCGCTGTAATTAATAATATAATCATTGATATTAGAGCTTCGACTAAAAGGGTAAACTTTTTACGAATTTTTTGGTGAAATTATCAAAGGATTGTGTTCAGACATAAACTCGTACGAGAGAAATCGAAAAATTGACTGAAATCACCATTAACTTACACTACAGGTAATTTGACGATGACATTAATTAAAATTTGCAAATAATCTTGAAAACTGACCAATTTAGAATTTTCCTCTTTAGAAGAATCTGTAAAATCGAAATTGAATATTAATATGCCGCAGAAATGCATCACGGAAGGAAAATCGTTTTACCAAGGTTAGGTGAAAAGTGGTTCATAATTTCATTTTCAGTCGTATGTTCGACGAGATATTTCAAGAAACATCTTGCTACAAACAGGGCATTGAAAAAGCGACATCTTGTAATGTTTGCTCTGGAAAAAATTCAATAAATTAGAAATTATAACGAATGACAGTCGAATGATTGCAATACTTACTCGTCGCTATTTTCAGGTGAAGACGGAACCAAACAAGTTACACTCGAATGTTTGGAAATATACTTCAATAATGTAGAAAAATTTCCAGTTTTCAGATTATTCATAAACAACATTTTGCAAATTGGTTTCAAACGGTTACTTATAGTTTCATCAATTTCCCTAATTTTACAAAGTAAATGTTAATTTTGGTTTACATTTTGAAGATTTGATTAATGTTTTACCTGGTTGTTGGAGGTTTCAAAGTGAAAGTTAGAAAAGTATCCCAAAATTGGTCATTTTCGGCAATGGTTAGTTCACCGGCAAATAAGAGCAACGAATCGTTATCTGTTACGTCGCCAGTGGAATCAAATTCCGAGCTACTATTTGCTCCCATTCTGTTTAAAAATCCTTAGTGTGATAAATCATGATTTAAAGAACTCTCAAAATAATGAATTAACTATACACATGATGAGAAAATCCTGCAAAATGGAAAGTACATCGATATACATCTTAATAATACGCAATTTAAACCAATTTAAAAATTTCTAAATTTAATATTTGTAAAATTTACCGTATGAATTAGATTTAGTGATATTACAAATTGTGACACATAGTCAGTTTGAAGTAATCGTCAGTGTTTTTGTTTAGAAAGTTGAAGGTTTTGAGCAGTTGAACACGAAAGTACGTTTTTTGAGCTGTAGTCTGTAAAGTAACCAATTTTAGTAACCAAGTCACCCAATTCCGCTCACTCACAAAATATATTTTAATTAAAAATGTTGTGATTTAATAAAATTTTTGACGTACGAAGTTTTGTTTTCGATCAAATTCGTAATCAAACTATCAGATAAGCGACGTTGCCAGTTTTTTATTTATCACTTTTTATTATTTTTTATGGCATGCCGAGTGTAGAATTCAACTAACCTGAGATTCGGTAATTTTTACTGTAATTTCCGTATTGTTGTACAATTCGAACTGATAATCTTCATTTATTATGAAAATGAATCATTAAATATTGATTAATTAGAATAAAATTTATTCCACCACAATGAGTTCATATAATACTATATCATACCATTTCTTTAATTGATTTGGATATCCAAATTGAAAAAATGCAAATTTTTAATTTTTATTTACTTACGTATTACCTGCATTTTACATGATAAGTTTAATTAGATAGCAATTTTATTTTAAAATGGCCTATCAAACTTCTACCACGAAAATTCCGATTTGTTTTGAGGGAGGGAATTGAACAGTGAAGAAAAAAGTCCGTGAAGGGTATATTGGTATGTAGGTTTCAGGTAGCTAAGGTACCATCATACTATGTGGCATCACCAATTGAAGGGGACTAATCGAATAACATAAGTTTAAATATTACGTTACACGGAACTAATCCGAGGTGCCTGGTTTCAATTATTAACGTTTAAGGTGATCGATCGTTAAATGTATTGTGTTCTTTAGTGAAACGTACCTGGTTAAAAATTCTTTGTTTTACATCGGAATTAAGTTATCCATCAGAAAGTGTCCAAATCTTCAAATTTTTATGGAATTTTTGGATTTTAATAAGATACCTGAATTTTTAGGTAGGTAAAGATATCTTGTAAGTAGCTAGGTACCTCGTAGATATCATATTTATGCAAAAAAGTATAACTATAATGTATCAGCAAGCTATTGATTACATCTACCAACTACACACGGTTCTTTCTTTGCTGACATCGTTGAAATTTATCACGATTTCTTGATTTTTTTTATGTAGGATGGCGATATTCCCGAACAATTTCAACACATCATGTTTATATTCCAGCACTGGAGCATTTGGTATGTTCGTAACTCAGCTGATATCTACAATTCTGAACGATTCTTGTAAAATTGCTTCTCCTTACCCAAAATCTATTGATATTGAAACCATTCAAAGAAATGGTATCGAATTTGATTTTATTATTATTGGAGCCGGCTCTTCTGGTTCAGTGTTAGCCAACCGACTTAGCGATGTAGCGGATTGGAATATTTTATTAATTGAGGCTGGAGATGATCCTCCTTTGGAATCAGATGTACCGGGTATGTTTCCTTTTACACTAAATAATCAAACTAGTTGGGAATATGAATCTATTCAGTCAGTTGGATTTTGTGAAGGTTCATTAAAAAAAAAATGTTACTGTCCTCGAGGAAAGGGCTTAGGAGGAACTAGCGCCATCAATTTTTTAATATATGCCAGAGGAAGTGCCTCAGATTATGATCAGTGGGAAGCTCTTGGAAATAAAGGTTGGGGTTACAAAGACGTCTTACCTTATTTTAAGAAATTGGAGAACCTAAACGTGGAAGATTTGAAAAGTAATTTCCACAATACCGACGGTTATTTGAACGTAGAACGTTTCCCAGAAACAATTCGTAAGCCGGTGAAATCATTGCAAAGGTCCTTAGTTCGTGCTGCATTAGAATTAGGATTTCCTTTTATAAAGGATATCAGTGTTAATGTAACCAGAGGTATCGGTGAGATCTTGGCTACAGTTAAAAACGGCGTTAGACAAAATGTAGGCAAAGCATATCTTTCACCAGTTCGAGATAGAACAAATTTGTATGTTTTGAAACAAACGTACGTGAGTAAAATACTAATCGATTCAGATAAAAAAGCTTACGGCGTCGTTGTTCTTAAAGATAACATTTATACAAACATAATAGCTACCAAAGAAGTAATATTGTCAGCCGGAGCAATTAATTCTCCACAGTTATTGATTTTGTCGGGTATTGGACCTAAAGAACACTTGAAAGATATCGGCATTAAAATGATAAAAAATTTAAGAGTTGGATATAATTTACAAGATCACGTGCTTTTCGTTGGTTTGGTATTTTCGCACAGAGTAAATTATCAAATTCCAAATGAACAATTACAAATGATGGATGATTTATATTACTACCTTACAAGAGGAAGAGAACTTGGATCGTTGGGTGGAATGAATTCGGTTTTATACGAAGATACAACAAACAATCAGCAATATAATCCCAATATTCAATCATATTTCTTGAAATTACCAGCTAAATCATTACAACTTGCTACTATTTATAACGCGTTGCACATTCATCCAGAAATAATTGATATAGCTCTACATATTCCTGGAGATTATATCTTATTGCCAGGCGTAGCTTTATTAAGACCAAAAAGCAAAGGACGCGTCTATTTAAAAAATGCCAACGCGACTGAACAACCTATCATTGATTATGCTTATTTTTCGAACAAAGAAGACAGAGAAACTTTATTAAAAGGGATTTTCAGTATAAGAAATCTTAATAATACTATAGAATTTCGTAAACAAAACATTGAATTTGTTAGGTTGAATATCTCACAATGTGTATCAAAAAGTGAAGAAGATTATTGGAAATGTCTCATCAAATATATGACCACTACCATGCATCATGCTAGTGGTACATGCAAAATGGGACCAAAGACCGATCCTGATTCAGTTGTTGATTATCACCTGAAGGTGCATGGAGTTAAACGACTTCGAGTTGTTGATGCATCCATCATGCCGAATATCATTAGCAGCAACATAAACATACCATGTGTAATGATTGGTGAAAAAGCTTCCGACATGATAAAAGAAGAGTGGTTGGTTAAGAATAATTATAAATTGAAGAAAGATGAACTTTAAAATTTTTCTCGGCTATTTTGTTCAAATTTTGTTATTAAAAACATTTTATTAAGTACTTTTGTTATGATTAATTTAAAAAAAGCAATGTTACATCCCATTTTACAAGCGAGCTTTGTGATTCTTACCTAAATAGAAAAAAATGTATAATTTTATTATATTGATTTTTCCATTTGTATTCCTAATAAATGATTTTGTTTGCGAATTGTTGTAGGAATACTTCCTTAATCCCTACTCCATTTCATAATTTGAAGAATAAATGAATGATTGAGGAACTCGCTATTTTTTTCTCACTTAACATGTTTTCAATTTCAAGAACATTTTTCATGTCATTTTTTGAAAGCTATGTACTAGGGTATAATTACCTACAACAAGTAATTTTCGAACGTAGCGACAATACAAAATCCGGTTTAATATTGGAAACAATATTTTTCTTTATTTTTTATTGCTAAAATTGCTGAAGTTAATTGTAATATCTTGGACATGAAGATTGTTAGCGCGAATAATTTGTTCAGTATGTAAGGTTATCGTATAGATAAATCATGAGATAAATGCAGTATTTATAATGTAATTATAGGTGTAGGTAATGTGATAGGTACCTCGTAACGACGAATTATTAAACATTTGGGATATTGAATAATTGACAATTTTAATTGATAAATTCATTCATTAACGGTTTAATTTTTCTTTTCTTTTTTTCGTTCTGAAAAAAATTGTAAGCTTACCTTAGTCTGAGGGAACATCATTTTACAAATTAGAATGTTGAAAACTGAAGGTACTTTCAACTTTGCTAAAATATACTTACACGTATTGCAGATAATAGGTATTCGATTGAATCGCCTGCTTGTTTTCAGATATAGGTAGTAAGGTACTGGAATGTATTCGACAATCCAAGAAGACCTCTGCGAAGTAGTGACGTGCATATCAAGTTTTCAGATACATAGCAGGCAGCTAGGCCCTGGCAGCAGGTATTGTTCTATTTCTCTTGATTGTGTAACTTTCATGTTTGTAAATATATATCTCACGTTGGAATAACACTCTGATTCTCGAATGAATAAACGAAAGATCTTTAAGAGAGTAATCAATTCAAGATTTCAATTTTTTTCTTCAAAATGAAGTTCACTTGTCTTTTGTATCTATTTAAAATACAATATCGACCCACATCAACATGCATCGTGAATAAAAAGTTTTTCAATAAAAATGATCGTGTAACAAACATTTTATTTGATGATTATACCTAGAAATTGATTGTTATTTTACATAAAATGCAAAAATACAAAATTATAGGTATCTTGTGCCTGACTAATGAAACAAAATCTCACGAGAAAGATGATAGAATCACAATGCACTTACCGATGCATAGGCACCTTTATTTATATAACATACGTTCAAATACTTAATGGTAATATCTAATACTCGTAATCGTATGTACTCGAAGCATGTACTTGGTAACTGGAAAAATAAGATTCTTATCTTTGTACACAACAACTCGTTCCGTACATCTAATTTAAAAAAAACACATGTTTAAAAACGTGAAATTAATAAACCAGTTTTAACTATAGTAATTACAATTATTGTCTACCGTTTTTGTAAAAATAAATAACTTATGATTGTAAAGTCGTTGAACTGTTGGTAAGCGCTAAGCACTAAACAGTTCAACATTCTAAAAAAAACAACATCTACTTAAAATTATTAACGAAGAAATAACTGGACGCAACTTAACTTAAAATTACAATAAAATTTTATAATTCCTGATGCACATCTTTACCCAACCAATCTTCTTTTATTAAATCAGCAGCTTTTTCTCCTATCATAATGGCCGGAATATTTGTGTTACCGCTTACTATGTTCGGCATGATAGAAGCATCAGCTACTCTAATACCTTCAATTCCGTGCACTTTAAGTCGGGAATCCACTACTGAATTTTCATCAGATATCGGTCCCATTTTGCAGGTACCTATCGGATGGTACACGGTGGTAATAAAATTACGAATTAAACACTCGTAATATTCATCGGAAGTATTTTCCAATTGTTTGCACTCATCGAGAGGTTGTAACTCGATTAATTCACAGCATGATTTAAATGTCTCAGTTTTTGATAGTTTAAGAATTACTTTTAACCCTCTGATGAGTGTTTTTACATCTTCAGGCTCTGTCAAATATCCAGAAATTATCTTTGGAAGATCGAATGGATTGTTACTATTTAACATTATTCGTCCATGACTTTTCGGTCTTAGTAATGTTGGTAAAAGCTGAATCAATGGGTGTTTTCTATTTTCTTCTTGAATTTTTTCTATAATCTCCGGCCTAAGATTAACACTGCTGAGGTACATTGGCAACGATTCATGATCCAATGGATAATGGAAATGATGTATTTGAATATCTGGGTAGTCTTCGGTGGTATTCAGAGTATCAACGAAAGTCATCGTATCCAGAATAGATACAGATCCTAACTCGGTCTTTTTCGTTAAATACGCATAAAATAGATCCGTGTTAGATACTTTTTTGGGATTTTTTATGCTAACAATTCTTGCAAATAAATTAAGCAACATAATATGATCTTGCAAATTATAACCTACTTTTAAATCTTTAACTAATGGTACATTCACACTGCTCAAATGATCTTTAGGGCCGATTCCAGACAACATTAAAATTTGCGCAGAATTAATGGTTCCTGCATTTAGTATAACCTCTTTTGAGGTAGTAATTTTTTTGTATTCGCCGTTTCGAAAAACTTCCACACCATAAACCTTCTTATTTTCGTCTATTAATAATTTAGTAACGAGAGTTTCCTTCATCACGATTAAATTTTGCCTATTTTTAATTGGTGATAAATAAGCCCCAGCTGTGTTCACTCGAATACCGTCTTTTATCGTTCCTGGAACGATCGTAAAACCCGATTTCTGTCCAGCGCTCATATCTTCAACAAAAGGAAATCCTAATTCTTGATAAAACTTTTTAAGTAACTCTCTCTTGAATGCACCTTTGAGTATATCCTGAGAGGGAAAATTTTCTACATTCACGTATCCTTCGTATCCATGAGCGTCCTTTATCATGGAGTTGGAATTAGCTAGTTCTAATTTTTTAAAGTATTTTAGTACATTTTCATAGTTCCAACCAGAATTCCCTAATTTTTCCCAGTTGTCGTAGTCTTTGGCATTTCCACGTACATAAAGTAAACCATTAATTGAGCTACAGCCACCTAAAAGTTTACCTCTTGGCCAAGAACATTGATTATTATTCATGCCTCTACAACCAGTTTCCGATTTTTCCACTTTGTAATTCCAATCATACTTTGTACCAAGAAGCGAAACAAATAAAGCTGGAACATCGGATTCTACTGGCGGATCTGTACCAGCTTCTATTAATAAAATCTTCCAGTCCTTTATTTCACTCAGTCGATTTGCCAGTGCTGCGCCTGATGATCCTGCTCCGACTATAATGAAGTCAAATACATCATCACCTCGAAAAACGTTTTCACTATGATCAGTGGGATAAGTAGGTGACATATCACAGTAGGAATTCATTATAGTTGATAGAAGTTGAGTAAATAGTAAATGGGAAAATCCCACACTGACGCTATTATTTAGACATGTTGCATTGAACGTTTCCATTTTCGCGAATAATTCGTTTCCAGAGATATTTTCGAAATAGGTAAGTAATTATTTGTTGGAACTATAACATACAAACAATAATAGATAGCATTATAAATCATAAATATCTCTGCCATTTATTATTGATAAAAATTTATTATATTTCGAAAAAAAATGTAGGTACTGAAAAGCGAATACTATAAAAGTCCCAAGGGTACGGTGAGACTTGAGGCATGCAAAAATATTAGCAGGTACTATAGTCTTATAAAATATAACTTTCGATACTTCTTATTATAGCAAAAATTGTTTGATACGAAAAATGAATTACATACCTTTTATTTTTTTTTGTATCTACTAAAAATATGATCAAGATTTTTCAATACGAAATTATAACGATGAAACGCGGTATACACACATACACAATTACACAATTTAATCGTCGAGTACGAACTAAAACAAGTGAATTTTTCGGCGTAATGTACCTACGGTTCGATGTAGAACTAAAAACTTGGTTTTTAATTACAGCAAGTATAATGCTTGCATATCGTCGCCTTAAAAGTAAAATGTTGTGATTTCAAGAACGACAGATGATTTTATTTGGCACTGTGTGAACCGTTTCGCTAAGTAACTGTTTTTGAAGAACCAGCAAGTGATAAAAAGTGCGAAATGGCATAATGCTTTTTAACGCTATAAACCAGTGCTTGATATTTTCCTTCCGATAATAAACGAGACATGACGTCGATACTCGATTGGTCAGAAAGATTAAGACAACAGACAGCGAAACTACGATAAAATAAATATGCTAAAGTGAAGTGATTGCGATTATCTTTTATTATCGTTTTAAATATTTTGTATACCATAGGTACATAGGCACTAGGCAGGTAATAAGTATAGGTAATCTATGAAATCTGTGTTTCGTATTAATTTTCGATGTTGTCAACATAAAATGGTTTATCTATATATTTCGTGTTATTAGAGCAATTGCAATCATTTTTTACTATCGTTTGGAACATTTTGTACTTCGTTAAGTAGGTATAGGTAATAGGCGTAGGTAATCTACGAAATCTGTGTTTTGCAACGATTTTGAATGTTATTAACATAAAGTTGTTTATCGATCTATTTCTCGGTATTAGATTAATAAAATCTTTTAACGATGTGATTTTGATGGATATTGAAATTTCCCATAAATCCTGCGAACGAAAACCTTGATAGTTTTCTACGAAATTCTCATTGCTTAAGGGGTCAAGATTGATCATTTTTTCGAAACTTTAAATTTTTTGAGAAAATTTTCAAATACAAGTGGCTACCCTACTCGTGCCTTCCTTCCTGATGTTTCTTTTTGTCTAGCTTTTGATTATTTTACATTTTTTCCAACATTTAACTTGAAATCGAAATTTTTCAAAAGGAATTGAAAATTGAAGAGCGCGAATTGAAATAAATACAATATACAATTAGATGATTAGTTTTTGTAAAATGATAAAATTCATTGGTATTTATTGATATTGTGACATATGCGACATATTGGTAGATGTAAACGGATCAATTGCCTTTATTAGTCACGTACCAAATACCAACGAGTTTTTTAATCATTGAGGCTAAACTGCTTAAGTAATATTACATTCGACGAAATAGTAAAAATAGAATTTTCGAAAAATGGTTTCATAGAATTATGAAGTACTTCCAACTACTAAAAAATCACAGATACGTAGCTCTAGCTACTCGTAAGTATAAGATTTACGACGATTTCAATTTATGACGAACTATGCATAAGGATTAAAATAATGTAAGTAGCGATCAAATTCAGATAATTTTGTCGATGAATAGCCACACCAATCTTCTTTAACTAAGTCTGACGCTTTTTCTCCAATCATAATGGTTGGTAAATTTGTATTACCACTTACTATTGTAGGCATTATAGACGCATCAGCTATTCGAAGTCCTTTTACACCATATACTTTCAGTCTGGGATCAACTACTGCATCGGGATCTTGAAAAGGTCCCATTTTGCATGTACCAACTGGATGATAAATAGTGGTACCTAGATGACGCACGAGGCAATCATAGTATTCGTTGGAGCGATAAGTAAATTTGGAGCATTCTTCAATGGGTATGTATGATAATGTTCCATGTTTTTTAAAACTTTCACTTTCAGATAGTGTTTCTAATATTCGAAAAGCTTCGACGATCGTATCTACGTCTTCTTTTTTAGTCAAATACCCCGTAATTATTTTCGGTTGCTCGAACGGATTGTTCTCTTTTAAAAAAACACGTCCTCTGCTTTTAGGTCTGAGTAAAGTAGGAAGCATGAATAATATAGGCGCGTGTTTATTTATTTTTATAACTTCGTTTATAATATTGTCTTTGAAATTATGTGACCGCAGAAGTGGAATTTGTGAGCGATTCTGTGGAAGTATAACATGGTGAACTTGAATATTAGGATAATCACTGATATGTTCTGTCGTATTGAAAAATATCATCGTGTCAGTAACGAAACCGGCATCTATTCTTTTTGATAAATACGCGTATAAAATATCATCATAAGGAACACTAAATGTGAAATTTGTCATGTATACTTTTGCGACCAATCCAAACGATATTAAATGATCTTGCAAGTTATATCCAACTTTTAAATCTTGAATCACTTTGATATTTAAATTTCGCAAATGATTTTCTGGGCCAATACCAGACAGCATTAGTAGTTGAGGAGTATTGATGCTTCCTGCCGACAGAATTACTTCCTTTGTGCAAAAAATTTTTTTGTATTTACCATTTTTAAATACTTCAACTCCGTACGCTCGTTTTTGACTGTCGATTAATACCTTAGTTACTAGTGTTTGTTTCATAACAATTAAATTTCTTTCATTGGGATCAGGTTTAAGATAAGCTTTGGCGGTATTCCATCTTACCGTATTGTGTATGGTAGCGGGCACGATAGTTACGCCTCGTTGATGATGCGTGTTGATATCTTCGACAACACGAAACCCCGATTCGATCGTGTAATTTGTGATGTAATTTTTAACATTTGCAACATCGTAGATGGTATTGTTGGAAAAATCTTCTAAATATACATTGCCGAAATATCCGTGTGAAGTTTTATCCAGTCTTGGCGTGCGTACTCGCTCTAATTTTTTGAAATATTTTAAAACGTTTTTGTAACTCCAGCCGGTGTTACCCATCGATTCCCATTTGTCGTAATCTTTAGCGTTGCCTCTGACCGCTAACATGAAATTTATAGAACTACTTCCTCCTAGAGCTTTACCTCTAGGCCATTTACATTTCTTATCTATCATACCAAGACAGGAGTCATCGGCTGGTTCTGTCGAATAATTCCAATCATACGGAGATTGCAGTAAGGTAGGAAATAAACTTGGTATATCCGAATTCACCGGTGGATCAGTACCCGCTTCGATGAGTAAAATTTTCCAATCCTTTACTTCACTCAAGCGATGAGCAACAGCGCATCCAGCTGATCCAGCTCCGACTACTATGAAATCATATTCTGGGTAATACTGATGATACACGCGTGAACTTTCGTCGAGCGGATATGACGTGACGAGATCGCAGTTCGAAGTTATCAAAGGTGTTACTAATTGCGTGAACACAAGTTGAAGGAAACTGGAACTTGAAGCAGTTGGACACGTTTGATTAGTGTAGTCCATTCGATTTATGCTGAAAAAACAGTATGAAATCATTACAACGCATTGACATAATGCGTAATTTATTTGTTCGCGAGTTGAAAAATTTTTATTCTAGTTTTTTGATGTAATCAAAGATAGCGTTAGTTATTCACAGGTCGCTCCTAGACTTTTTTGATAGCGAATAATAAAACATGCAGATAGTGGAATATACATGTAATACGATAATAGAAGCATGAACTACGAAATATGAATCGTGAATTCTTTCTCAATTTTTTGAAATTTGTCTACCTAATGGAGAACTTGATCGTGTCTGGCCTACTCACTTGAATGACACGAAGTTGAAGTGAAAATTGAAAAAACAAATAATGATTATTTAATAGAGTATGATATCATATCTATCGAATTCGAGTGTTTCTGTTTCAAGTAATATTACGCAATTACTCAAAAAAATTTAAGAAATCTCCAAAAATGATAACCTTAGGTACCTATTATTATTGTGTAGAATAAACGAACTGAAATACTAGTACGTAAGCCTATATATTACGATATCTAAGTACTGTATTATCAAATATTTACTACGTGGTACTTGTACCTACACCTATTTTACGTAGTGTGTCTATGTACAGTACGTTGCTGGTTACTTAGACACTTACCCATTTACTGTATAATAATAGAACCACCTTCATGAGGTACTTCACTCGAGTGAATAAATTCCACTATTACTTACATTTTCAAATGATAATAAGTTTCTGTAGTTCTTTTTGTTTTTTATCAAAATTTAATACGATTATGCAAATTATAAACAAATACCCGTTTTTTAAAAAGATATTCTCAGTATCTTACTGCCTACTTGGTTAAATTCGTTACGCAACATTAAGTATTAGCAACCATTCTCGTGCACCTGCATCGAAGAATTTGTCATTATTAAACCAAGATTGTCGTCATACTTTAACTCAGCGATAAGCGTGAAGAAAAGTGGCCGATTTATTAGATTTGGTGCATTGGGGGCATGATAACAGTTTTTGTAGTAGTTTGCAGTTGTGTTATCAAATTATGCTACTAATAGGTCTGCAACTGCATATTGCTTAACATGGACATTAGATCAACATTTCTTAAGATATGACATGTAGTGAAGTGATAAAATAATGTACCTAATTTTTTCATGAACGAGAATTTTTCATTATTTAGTTTCTACCATAAAAAACATTTTACAAAGCGAGTAAGTTAACAAAATATTTACGTGTAAGTAGGTACGGTACTTTTGGTTGAAAAATATAATTTTACGTTTATGAAACGCTAATAAAATTTTTCGTGTTATCTCGGTAGGTAGCGAGATAGTCAATAGGTAGGTACAACATATTACAAATACCTTGAAAATTTTTGAACAAGAACCTATTGCAGTTGTCTAAAAAAAAAAAATTGAAAATCACAATCTGAGAACCATTGTTGAATATATCCGGCGAGTTGCACGTCGTACCTTTAAAAACGCTTTGAATTATGTATTTATTTAAAAGCGCATTTTTATTCCATATGCAAATCCGATTCTACGGCTTAAAATGGGATTTTGACGACAAATGTTGCAGATTTGCATAAGATACGGATGAAATGTTAAAATAGTCCGCCTTACACGTGAATATTTATAACTTACAGCTATACAATGAACATAACAAAATGAATGTCTAAAAACACAGTCTAAATTTCAAAATGAGATGAAATTTAACCGGTAAATTTTATACCTATATTTTTGAAAAAATTTTACACGCGCAGAAATTGGAGCTTCTTTTCTTTTATTTTTTGCACATTTACAATCTCTAAATGCAACCCTTTTTTTTCGTCGTAATACTAATTCGCAAAATACCTCTACACTGCGAAAATTCTCCATCATTTAATTCATTTCATTAAAGCTTACTGGCAATTAATTACGAGCGTGGAAAATTATTGATTAGGTACGAATGTTTTTGCATCATAATGAAATTTATCTGTTAAACCAGTTGTTAATTTTAAACCATTGTATTTTCCAGTGGTCGGTTAACCGAGGATTAAACTAATTAAATAGGTTTATGTAAGGCTCGTTCAAAGAAAGTGGCAACATTGAAGATTTACGAGCGGATAAAAAGTTATCCGGGTATAAGGCGATAATATCTTCCCTCCTGATAATGCGATTATATTTCGAACCAACGTTGAGAATTTAATTAACGCCCTTTTTTTTACTACATGTATCGACTTTTTTGAATTTTTATCTAAGATTGTTGAAAAAATTTATCGAGTCAATTTTTACGAATTCAGGCTAATTTTTTAAATAGGTAACAGAAAATGTTATTTGCGTTAAATTATGTGATTTTTTCGTTTTATCGAACAGACATTTGCATGGACACGTTCAAAATGATGACAAGGCGAGACAACGTACTTATTACTTATATTTATGTAGGTACTTAGATTACTTACCTTGGTAGACACTTGTCAACTTATCAACTTTTCGAGCGTTGCTTGCTTCAGTTTACGAGAATTTTTATCACTTTTTAACTCAGAAACCTTAAATAGTTAGGCGTTTTAGTTGAAGAAATGTTTATATATTAAGTTCATATTTAATCAAATAGCGGTCGTCAACACATTAAACATCGTATGTATTTGCACGATTGCATAAAATTTCACTCATAAAGATAAAAAAAACTTGACAATAGTTATCTGGCACAGTTTTAAAAACATGGCTGGCTTTCTACGTTTGACTAATTGATTATATGTATCTATTGTTTTTGTTAATGAATTATCATTTTATTAATATGTTTGAATGTTTGTGAATGATGACTAAATATTGTAAATTTCATCAGTTGAGTACCTAATTAGGGAATTCCGCGTGAATTTTTTTTTGTAAATATTTGTGAAATTACGACTATAACATCTAATGAACAAATTGCTTTCATGTATTAGAAAAAGAGCGATTTAAAAATCTTGCTTCACAAAAAAAACAGCGTAATATGCTAATTTTTTCTGATAAAAAATTAGTTCATTACCCACTGTTAGTTTCTTGTATATTGCGGTGCTCACAAAAGTGTAAAATATTTGACTACCTATGCAAAAGTAAGTAGTAAAATTGAGTTTTTCGTTAAATGCAAGTACCTAGTACCTACTACCTAAATACAAATAAATATTTTAAAAATATTTGATTTTATAACGATGATGATTATCCTAAAAATTAACATTTTCCGAGTCAGCAATTACGATGAAAATTTCGTTCCTACCATGGATTTTTGCTTATGAACAAACATCGTCATACGTATTTTTTAAAGTAATAATCTAAACGATGTGAAAAATTCAATGCTTTCCACAAAATCGAAAACATTCGGACTGAATGTTGACAAAGTTTCGCAAATCACGACGTGAAAAGGATTTAAGATAGTAATAAGAGAGACCTGTGAATTATTATGGCTTTTACAAATTGATTACATTTAGTGTCGCGCTACTTAATCCTATTTTAGTATCGCCCTTCGTATCCCATTCCGTATTAACCGCCCTGTATCAGCTATCAACATAAAACCTTTTAAAATCTCTGTTCAACGCCCTCTTACAAATGATACATTATTTACGCTTCAAAAAAGAAATACTTTTATAGCGAATTTATCGCTATACTAAGCTCGCCACATCAACACTGCAATATCAAAAAGGATGTTAAAATCGGAACATAGAAATTCTCACAACTGTTTTTTCAGCCACGTTCCTTCTACGAGGATTTTAACGTTATTAGACCTAGGCCACGCTTATCTTTTCCACATTTTTTATTTCTTATTCTCAATCTCCTTTCTGTGTCTCAAAAGGTTTTTCAATATTTATTTAATGACAATTTTTCCCATTATTATTATTATTATTATTATTTTATATTATTTCTACTGTTAGGCATGTTTGAATGCTTAAAAGTACAAAAATTAAGTCCCCAGATATACTCGTAGATTTGAGCATGAACAACTAGTAATTTTTTTATTTCCCTGAAAATACTTTAAAATTTAAGTTTATTTTAATACGGCCTACGGGTATATAGGGTGTCTCAGTACAGGTGAGCACTCCTTTATCAGCGACATAGTTCACTCTTACGAGGTTTATGTATGCAAGTTTTCCGATCCTGTAAATTGAAGGGGCAGAGATGTGCTCAGTTGAAATTTTTTTTACTTTTTTAAAAGCTTGGCGTTTTTTCATCTAAAACAATTCATAATAATGAGGTCTAATGAAGAAACTTTTCTGAGATATCTTTAAAAATGTAAAAAAAAATTGAATTTACAACACATCTTTTCAGATACTTAATATGGTATAGGCCCCATTGATCACCTAGCACAATGATCAACCCCACTAGAAAATTCTACACAAAATTAGCCTTCCAACGGCGCCAAGTGTAACTTCCTATTTATCACGATTATCGAGTGACTCACCGTCAAAAATGCAAAACAAAATTGAAAAAAATTTCAACTGAGTATATCTCTGCCTCTTCAATTCATAGGCTCGGCAACCATGCATACATGAACCTAGCATGAGTGGACTACGTTGCTGGTGAAGGGGTACTAACCTGTACCGAGACACCCTGTATATATTCTTTTGCAACACCATAGACGTGTTTTATTAAAATATCAAGTTCTTTTCTATTTAGCGGAATAACTTTTTAAACGTGTGTAGATAAATCTTTCAAAAAGTTCTTGTATACCAAGGTGTCAAAAAAATTATTTTTAAACATCTGAAGTCACGTTTTTAAAACTTGTTTTATTGTCTGTTTTGTTTCAAAAAGTAACTTTTTTCCATGAGAAATCGAGAAAAAGTACGTAAGTTTTTTCTGACGGGATCGCGATCATATCTGAAACGAAAGCGACAAAATAACTATCTTAGAGAAAATATTCATTAAAAAAATCTGTTTATACTTTACCTACTTGTTTCATCGACGCGGACGAATGAACGTTTTATTTTCGTACCAAAAACTTGAACTATTATTTTTTAAGTTTATTTAGAGTTTGTTGCATTTCAAGCGTACGTTTCCTTGATATTTGTTTTTTTTTTTTACAGAATTTCGTTACGTCAAGTTTAAACGCGTTAAAAAGTTTTTTTTTTTTCAGAGCAATGAGAAAGAGCGAGAAAGCGTTACCAAAATAAAAAAAAAGGCAAAATACGTAAGAGTGAGATGGGTACTTTTTTTTATCATGTGATATGAATTGAAATGAAGTTGATTCTATTAGGATTACAGCCGGCGACGGCGACTGTCTTGACTTTTTGTTCAAGTTTTTATCTGTTTGAAAACTTTCACAGCAAGGTTTTCAGACAATTTAAGAAAAAAATGAGGAAAATTTTTAAAACCGGAAAAGCGGTTTGATTTGTTCGATACGGTTTTTTTTTTGATCTTTCTGGTGTATTATTGATCTTGTCACAATTTATATGATTTTTCTCTTTTTGAACTACTAACATTATTTCTGGAAGAGTTTTCAATGTTTAATTCAACATTCCTAAAATTGTTTCGCTATAATAATTGGTATTCAGTGAAAAAATAAAGGCACCTACGCAGAAAATTTGACAGATAGCACTTTAAAGTATTTGCAATTTGTTCATGATACGTATAGGCTTATAGTATGAATCATACCTATACAGTTTTTCCTTCGGTTTAAACTTGTTTCTTCAATGGATTTTCTATAACTAAGTTTCGAAAAAATATCACTTCCTTTCAACACTGGCAACAAAATCCTTTATTCTTTATTTTTTGGTTATACTCGTATTTGATATCGTGACTGATACAATTTTTCTTAAATTATCCATTTCTATTCAATGCATTTTCAATAATGTTCAAGAATTGTCATGTTTCGCCATTTGTGGTTTACTTTTCATTTATTTGGAGGCTTGGAATTTCGTAGCAAATTCATTCATTTTCTTGTTGTATACCACATGTACTTTCAATTGACAGTGGAATGAATTTTTTGTAAATAAAAAATAAGTCAATGAAATTGTTGGAAAAAAATTGTTCATTTTAAGGTGGTCAATAAACTGTACATCATTTTAATTTAAACGTACCTGGAGCACAATACCCTGGTATTTACTTACGTATTGTCTAATTCGGGAAACTATTTTTAATTTTCGATGATTTGTATTTTAAACGATGGAATCTTTCATGATACGCGTAATAATAGAATACAACGTGGTTAACCCAAACGTACCGTACAATATTCCAATCATTTGGAACAAAAGAGAAAAAATACCAAGTAACAATACAATATTCATACGCGTATTCAAATTAAATGCAAGATAAACAAGATTAAATTTATTGTATTACATTTTATTTCCATCTGACTGTGGAAATATCCAACCGCTATTGTGTTACTGACATGCAAATTGTAAAATGAACAGGCAAATGTAAGGTCATACAAGCGTATTATTACGAAATGAAACGTCTCCGCACAAAGACCATTCAATTTACGGAGGCATTTCAATTACCTGTCCTAAAATATCTTTTTCGAACTTATTTTCTTTTAGCATTTGAAAACAAGTTTTCGATACGAATAGACCAGCATGTTGAAAAATATATTTCTATGTGTTTGTATTCTGTACATGAGGAATTACTTTTTTTTGGATTTCATTTTTGAAGAATTTCGTTCATTTTTATTGAATTTATTACTTACAAATTTATGAAACAATTTTTGATACAAATTTTAATAACGCGTAACATTGATATAAGTACAAAAATAGGAAGCTTATCCTACACGCATACCTATACATAATTAAGTATGATAATGACTACACTAAACAAAATTTTTGTAATATAATTATTGGTAAATGTTACATTTTTTTTAAAATTCGACGTTTCATTATAATGTTATAGTTTTTTACATATTACAGTGCATCTAATTTCAGTTGAAATTCATTCCATGATGAAAGCTTCTGGTTGAAACAATTTATTTACATTTGTATAAAAAGTGTAGGTAAATATAGGCAATAATTATTTAATACGGGTTTTCCCCTGTAGCTCGCAATCTTGAATGAATGTTCAACGTTGGTAGATTTACGTTCAGGATCGTTTCTCTACAGTAATTCGTTCATCAAAGCGTAATTTCTAACTTCTTCTGTCAATCCAAGAATTGGCTGCAAGACATCAAACGCAAATAATCGTAAATGCACTAATAGTCGATTTAATGATGAGAATTTTTGACAGGAATGTATTCGTCTGAGGAGCTGTAGAATGCGATGCGTAGATTTTCTCATGTAACGAAAAAACGTGACAATGAGGAGGCGAGCGTGACGTGAGGTGTGAGGGAAGAAACGGTCAAAAGCATACTTAACAACATTTGTTTTGTAAAGGTGCGAAGTGATCAATGGAAGGGGTTGTAACCGTATTTATTTACTATGTAAGAAGTACGTAAGTAATTGAAGTAAAAAAGTATGTACACAATTACCTACATATATCTAATGTCTACCTTTGTAGCGATGAGCATAGGGGCCCCGCCATATGTTTGTGCTTCGTGTTTTCATCATGGAATACTTGTACTTAAATTTTAAATACCAACATGCCTGTGGCAAGCGAGCTTTCATTTGATAAAATTGTTTGCGTTCTCTCTTGTTTAATCATATTAAGTATGAAAGTGAATTTGCTCAATTCCTTCACTAAGAGGCTTTTATGAATAATAGTCACGGTCAACCGTTAACATTGTATGTTTTTATGTTTTATTTTTGTGTGTAGAAGTACTGGGGCACCTATGTTTTGTACATCACCAATTACTAATTTGGGTACCATCCCTCTACTACAGAATTAAGTCATGGTACGAATATTTTGTTCGAGGAATCTTTCACCACCTCCTTTGGAAGGTTAAAATGATGGAGTAATGAATGAGAAAGTAAAAATTAAACGATACGTAGTCAGTTTGAAAATAACTGCGGTTACTGCCAATCAATTAACATCAAATTAATTTTGATCAAGTTACGTGGATACGCTCATTTGACGATATAAGCATCTAAAATTATTGTATTTGCTTAACTAAGTGAATAAATAAAATATATGTACTACGAAGAGAAAAAAAGCTGACATCGAGTAAATAACATAAAAGTGTAAAAAGTAACAGACGTCACAGCATTGAATAACAAATTGTTGTCAATTCAAACGTGACGAGAATATGTGAATGACAGAAACGAGTAGAATTCTGAATATTTTGGTATTGATAATTTTTCTCCCTTAAAGGTTAAGTGATAAAAAAGAGTTTATTTTAAAATTATTATCTTGCACGTGAACAACTTGTACGTTGATTAAACGTGCGTTACGTATCGTTAGGTGTTTTTGCTATCGACGTGGCGTACAAAAGTTGAAAAAACGCAACAGACATAATAACGATACTGATAATGCTGTTTGTTATCAACGTATTACACGAAAAAAGTTAAATGCCTAAAAGTCGTTGTTCCCTTGATACGATGTTTCGCACACGTTGACTTTAATGGCATATTCGAAACACTATGCCTAGGCTATAAGAATTGTAAATTACGTTTCTAAACTCGTCTGGATGGTGCAAAAACCAGCGTGAAAATCAAATATACTAGCAAGCGTAATCTATTTGCTATGGTATTCCAAACCAATTTATAACTCGTCTTACCTGTGTAGTAGACTTTTCTTTTCATGCTAACGTCGCATATTTTTTCCTATGTCAAAATATGATGTATGAATATAGGCAGATAAAGTAACTATGTATTATATGTAAGTACAAAAATATGTAAAAGATTTATACACTTCGTATTCACAATCTTCTATACAACTGGGTACCTAGACCCCTAAGACCCGTGTAATTTGTAAAGTCGGCTACGATGCATAAAAGTTCGCATTTTTTCCAGTTTAATCGGACTTCATAATGTTGGTATCCGCGTTCAATTTCGAATAACGAATCACCACGTATTATTGGAGAAATGTTTTCACAGGTCATTAAAAATTTTTCAAAGGCATTAAAGATTAGGCTAAATTTCACTAACAATGAGAATTTTTCTTGAAAATGAAAAATGTTTAATAAAAATAATGTTAGTTGTTTTTTTTTTTTTTGGTAAATTATCCTTTCAAGATACGTTACCCAAGTAATATCAAATTGTTAAAATCACGTCGAAGCGGTTCAAATAAAAGCAAGCATCAACATTCAATATTAGTTAATGTTGCGTGTAAAGCTGAATTTAATGGAAATTGTGTAACGATGCATAACACTTTTTTCCCCTATATTTCATCATTTATGAACAAATCCAAATCTGTTTAACTCCAAAATGCTCCTCAATTAACACGTTAAATAATATAAATACAGGAAAATTTATTGTGAATATTCCATTTACTTGCGTACAAGTAATTACAATGTATACCGACGTCATTTTGTGGTTTTATTCTTTTTTTTTGAGGCATTTAAAAAAATAATGTTGCATAAATACATTGAAATTGACATTTTAAATAGCTTTTTCCACGTCATCATATCAACACGTTTTCTTCAACGTTTAGGTGATGAGTAAGGACTATGTTCGTTTCGACAGGGGAAAAAATTTTATGCATATTTAATTTGTTTCTAAGAAAATTTCATCTCAAAAATTTGAAGTATTATAAAGATTGAAATTTTGTAAAAATTAATTCCATTTAATTAAAAATTTTAATTCTGAGCAAGGTACTTAGCTACTTACGTCTTTGGCAGTTATTTTCTTAAAATCGATATTTGTTCGAACAGTTCTGTTTGAAATACCTTGAGTGGGCCTGGAATTTTCTCCTAATGGTCCTAAGGACATTTCTTTTGAGCCACGATTTAATTTTCTCAACGCGTACAACTGCAAAGTACATTCAAATTAAAAAAAAACACATCTATGTGATATTCGAGGAAAAACGTAATGTACTGTGTTTTCGTTTTTTGTTATTTTAAAAAAAATTAACTCTTATTAATCATATTTTTTCAATTACATTCACGAAAAATATGTCAAAAGTATAGACGTCGGTAAAATGTTGACCATTTTTCAACTTTGAATTGGATTCCTCAAGGCGCATACCCAATCACGAAACCAACACATTATTTAAACTTATTCATCTGTAATGGCGAATTTTCATGTTAAAAGTCAAACATATAATTGATTTTTATATTTTTAGCACCTTAAAAGCGCCAAATACACTAGAATTTTATTCATAACACGCGAGACTTTTTCTGAGCAATAATACTTTTATAACTGAATTAGATACACGAAAAACCAGTAAAATCGACATTTGTAAGTATTCTCTTATTTAGCAGTCCAATTTTTTTTCTTCGTTGGCCTGCGCTATCGTAAAAAGAAGGCTATTAATGATTTAAGACTGCAAAAGGTACACAATTTAGCGAAACTACTATAATTTACTTATCACCTTTTTCAATCAGATTGAAAATATTAAAATATGAACTCCCGCGTGTCCGTTGATTTTTAATTGGATAATTTTCGCGAGGAATTTTTGTTTAAAATTTAATAGATAAATCGTTTACATTGCTAACCTCGGATTTGGTAATAAAAATTGGCTTATTTAAAATTATCCAAACAGTCGTTTCCCAACAACCAGGATACGTTAAAGATCCTTCGTACGTCATGTACGATATCGTGTCTGGTAAAAAATGCTGAAACGATAAATGTTGTATGGGAACTTTATTTCCTGAAAAAAAAAATCACAATATTATTTCGCTTCGTTACTCAACTGGGATTAAATAAATATTTATGCAAAGTACTTAAAAATAACATTCAATAGCATTTTGAATTCTATCGCGTAAACTTTCACCATGTAAAATTTAAAAAATGGTATTGTCATTTTGCCTTTGTCGCATATACGCGCATGTATAAAAAAAACATGTGTACGCAAACATTTAAAAAATTGGAGGTGGATAAAAAAAATAAAATAAAACTTCTTAGTAATATTTACAAAAAGTAAAATAGCACGTTCTTTCTTGAGTAAACAATTCTTGATTTTCGCGTCAATAAAATACTAGACATTTGGTAAACTATGTAAAGAAAAATTGGTTCGTAAAATAGCTATTCCTTGTTCATTTAGAAAAACTGGTTAATTTAATAAATTTTCAAAACATAAATCACTTATCACGCATGTACGTATGATGCATTGTAACTACGAAATAATGCACTTTTGAATAAAAAATTTTAAAAATTTGCCCAAAATTAATTTTTTTTACTGTTGATTAACATTCACTTACATTTAATTACGAGTACATGAGTCTAGTTGATTGAAAAATAGAAATTTTGTTGAATAGGTAATTATTTAGTTGTAAGGATTTTTTCATTATTTCGAAGAAATGAACTAATGTAAGTAGTTAGGAAAGGTACTACCATTTACTGCAACGTTTCCAAGAACAGGGGAAATGAATCGAACCCAATAATAAAAAAAATCTAAAAAGTGATTCGTAAATTGAACTTTTTGAGATGGTTTGTATCTGGAGCACTCATTTATGAATAAAACCATTTTATTTATTTACTTTTATTTTCTTCGATGATCCATTTATAGGAAATATGTAGGAATCAAAAAAGCAGAGGTAATGGTCAACAAATCTCTTTTGAAGTACGATACCTACTACTTCTGTATAAAAATAAACCTAGGATTAATTTTTGATTGTTTTTTCCTCAAAATTCTCCATTCTTTGAAACACAAAATAAAGTATAGGTGCGGTTTGAAACAGAGAGGATATTGCAGTAAAAATTTTAGGAATCATTCATATATACATATACGCATGTATTCAAAATTTTTTTTCTAGAAATCAAACGAATTCAAACTTCTTTTACCTTGATTTACCATTGTGTTAGACGATACTATACGAATACGAGCTTATTTTAAAGTTTATATGAAGTAACTTTTGATGGTAAACATAATCTTTACACGGTTTTACATACATTTATTTGTGCAAGTTTACTTATTCGAAGCATCAAAAAACAACGACTCCTATAACACCAGGCTCTAGTTTTAATTAAATTTTACCCAACTTTCAAAATGCTGTTGCTAATTTTTACTTTAAATCACGTTTCGATAATGTTTTCTCATAGGCCTTGAGGTTATAAGTTATTGTTTTGAAAATTTATTGAAAATTTTCCGATGAAATGTGCGCAGAATATATAATAATTTAATAGAAACATGCACGTACTGTGTAAGTGTGTACTTCCTCTTGTAACAATAATTAACACGCCGTTAATCATTTCTGAAGGATACGGATGGGAAAAAAATCTAATATATCGCCAAACATATTTGAAATTTTTGCCGTTTCATTTTTTTCAGAGGGCAGGTATAATTTAACATTGACCTTTATTTGATGAACTAATTAATATACTTGCACATTCAACAAGTTGAGAAAACTTTCAGGAAACGCGTGCAACTTGTGTAAAAAATATGACTAATAATTTTACATGTACATTTTGTCAAGTTTAAAGCACAATTTTTGATTTTTAGATGTCAAAAGTAATTTTAATTGTATCTTTTTCAATTGTTTGAAATACAATTTTCAATTCTTATATTTTTTGATCTTCAAAAATTTTTTTAATTGTTTTTTTTTTTAATTTTTCAATTTTTTGCCACCACTATATTTTGCTGCTTTGGGCTATAGACCCTTCTGCTCACCTGTAAGTACATGCCTGGATTCATGCATCGAATAATAAGTTACCCAAATCGAGTGTGCGTTCATATGCATGCCGATCTTTAAATTCGAAGGAGTAAAATTATGCCCCTGAAATTTATTTATTAATGACGTTTTTCCCATTGTACAGGGTGAAACGCATAATGAATGTACATAAATACAGAAACCTAATATTATTTTATTTACTATAATAGGCTGGGGAACGTGCACAACTACTTATTAAAATAAACTTTTTCAAATTTGCCCCATATTGTACGTACTTAGAGCTAATCAATACAAATTAATTAAAAAAGAAGTGGTTACTTTTTTAAAACAATTTGTACGGATAGAAAGATAGAACTATCCTTGAAACGAATTATCCTTTCAAACCTACAAAAGAGGACACACTTTACAAAACATTTCATGCAAACTTGAACACTCTAGCGTGTTTGTTCACTGTCGTATTCCGTTTATTAAATAAGAACACTCGAAACGGTCAGTTTTTCAACTTGATTCATGGAAAAAAAATTTCTAAACATCAAAACAAACTATTGTACGATGTATCACAGTGTACCGATACACTTAGTTTGTAGTGTGCAACAATTGGTAATTTTTCGAGCACAAAGCTTGTTTTACAATTTACATTTATTAGCAGCTCTTTCGCTAGTTTTCTTTGGAAAATTACTTGAACGAGATTGATTGCTCAAATGCAGTGTTATGTCATATTAAATTAATGAGTGTTGGGTATACCTATGATGGTCTAGGTGAAACTATCACAAACTTGCCTTTATTATGTTGCAGCATTCCTATTCATGTTTGCATTTGTATATCAAATCGCGTCAAATTAGCTATTGAGGTATACTTTAGGCGAAGTGTAAATCTCAAAAATAATTTACACAAATAAAAAAGTGAATTATCGGTTTTTGATAGTTATCCATGATCAGGTAGACCTAATAAAATAATCTTCACTTAATCAGTTTCTTACCGAAAACTTGTCTATTTTTGAAGTGAGAACTTCTTTGTTGACACCCTAACTGAAAAAACCGTAACGTTCTGAGCGTAACGCGTTGTGCGTAACTCTGTTGTCACACTACGTTCCCTCTCCTCTTTTCGTCGCGCGCAGAATTTCCTTGTTCAGTACTGATCTGATGAAAACGTAACGTTACGTGACCGAGTTGCCAACTGGTGGCACACGATCACCCCCCCCCCTTCTTTCTACCTCGCTCGAATTATGTGTTCAACTTATTGAATTTAATCTATAATTTTATAATTTTATTAATATTCGTCTTTGTTTTTTATAAAATTGATAAATTTTGAAATTTACTGAATCCATGTGAAGAAGTTCTCACTTCTGCCGAGTGTCTTTCATGGAGCACTTGATTTTTTTTATTATGTAAAATTAACTTAAATTCTGTTGAAGAGTTTGCACTAATTGTTTCATACTCATTTTTTCGACATAGGTTGACACTGTTGCAAACCGTATCCACATCTTGATAAAAAATTAAAAACTTCTAAATGAAATTCAATTCATAAAATGTTGATAATTTAACAATTGTGACGTGACAACGACGTCATGTCACAGATTTATGCTACACAGTGAGTACTGAGTACTAAGTTTTTCAAGTTCTTTACGATATGCATAAGTAGTAGGTAAGCTTTTCCATAATTTTTTTTTCGTCGCGAAATTATTCCAAAAGGGATACCTTATTTACAGTTTCATATAAACGTACCCAAGTAAAAGTAAAAGTAATGTATTAAAATTAATGACGTTAAACTTATATCTTTCGGATACCGCGGCTGCAATACATTATTTTTTTTCCGACTGTCATTATACACTTGGTATTTCTTAAAATTTCAAAGCTTTAAAATACCTACTTGCGAAAAAACTTTTCTTTTTTAAAATAATTTCATATTAATATTCCTACTTTTAAAATTTACAATTCAAAATTTTATTCTTATTTAAACCTCGATAAATAAGTACGCTGTGGTACTTTTTACCAACAAGGAAAATTACAACGTAATCGTAAATTATCCAGCTTAATAATAGTTACCTCTCCAAAGTCAACGGTATTCAATCAACTTACCTTTAAATTTTACGTCTTTGAAAGATGTCGTGATAATTCTAATATCCGACGGGCTGGACTCGTTCGCGATCTGTCAACGAGATAACATAACGATAATTATTTTCATTATGTAAATGACAAATCCACCCTAGTATAAAAATTTTCTAATGCTTTTGGTGTTGTATTAAAACATAACAAGGCTGTTCCCGCATATTTTCGATTATTTATCGTTCAGTGGTCGCTAAATTACGTATTATTTGAAGTACGTAAGATGAATGACGCTTTGTCATTTGTCAACGTTAAATTAAGTTCGCGAACTTAGTTTTTTATTTATATTCATTTTTCAGTAAATATTTATCTTACTTAGTAATGTGTACGTATAAACGAAATACGAGTATCAACGAAATTATTTTACCTGTACTAGTATAGAAATTCCAACTGTTCCTTGAGCTTTTTGTTGAGCTTCTGACATATTATGATATAATTCTGAATTATATCCATATAGCTGGATCTGAAAAATTGAAGGAAAAATCTCAACTTTAATTCAAAATAAATACACAAATTTGTCAAAATTTATTTCATGTAAAATTCTATTCTTTATTTGAAAAAAAATATTCGGGCGTGTTTTTTGAAATTTTCAATGCCTAATTTGTTAAGATCGAAAATTTCAAAAATTAATATCCAACGAAATACGTTTTGAAAATACTCGTAATACGATTAATACTGCGTTAAAAATGGGAACACGAAATATTTTTGTGAAATCTGTTCGATATTTCACTTGACAATAGAATATACTTATGTATGTAAGTGTAGATACGAATACGTATTTGCAGTTACGAATAGCGCGAAAAGAAAAACGGCGAACTAAATGAAAAATGAAGACAAAGAAATTTCGGTGCACGCTGGTAAGTAGCGCGCTGCTTGAACTGCATGTAAACAGATATATTAAATTTTCCATCCTAGAACAAGAATTCGTCGAGTTCACAATAATATTTACAGTTTATTACTTGTCGAAAGAATTTCAGTTATTTAAGTATTGTATTTTGTGAAAAAAAAAAATCACCCACCAATAATCGGGCAAGTCCTACGTAAAACTATTCCAGTACATTTTTTGCATTTAATTTCGAGGTTACCAATGGGTAATCTTCCTAAGCTCACAAAGGTTTTCAAAGGTTTCGCATGATAAACATGCTACAAAGAAATGGTCAAATATGGAGATTGAATGACTACTGTAGCCTTTTTGAACCTATGAACAAAACATTCCGAGTTCTTAACGTGTAATTTATAAGGCTTACCGGGTGACGGTGCGAATAAAAGTTTTACTTCGTTCATAAAGCGTAAATTTCAAATTTCGGTTTGGATTTAAAATTAGCGAGGTTATAGCGGAGCGACTTAGTCATGCCGATCGGTAGACTGAGGGTATAATCATAAATTGTTCATTGGGGAGTGATGGATTTTTCAAACAAAATCAACTGATCGATCGATGAGTAATATAGGGTGAAAAACGAGTAATGCACAACACTTCACCAGTAGATAGTACTCCAAAAAATCAGTCATTCGATATTTTTGCCTAATTTCTAAACTGAAGGAGTAACAAAGTGAAAAAAAATTCTACGCGATGTAACGCCTTCAATATTGAAGATATGCAAATTTTGTTTAATTTTTTTTGTAGAAGTGATCAAAATGTACAAAAAAGGTGATGACAAAATTTTGCGTATCTTCAATATTAAAAGTGTTACATCGCGTGGAAATCTCTTTCGCTTGGTAACTCCTTCAAATTAGAAATTAGGAAAAAATATCAAATAATATTGTGCATTATTCGTTTTTCACCCGTGTGCAGGCAATTTGGGAATTCAAGTTTGACTATTATGCAGTTTACGTGTAACTGACTACTACTGTCTGAGGAGGGGAAAAACTCAATTCATTATGAAAATTTGATTTCTAACGCATATTTTATATTTAACTACCCAACTAAGTTTGTACGTTTGTAAATAACGATAGTAGACGAAACAATTAAAAAACAATTCTATTAACTTGGATTTCTTGATATTTTGATCAAATTTAGCATAAACATCTTTGTTATTCTATCTATCGTTGAAAATTCATCGCGCTAACGTTATTTCCAAACGTGGTACCTATTGTTTCAAAAAACAATCAAATAACTATATTCTAACCGCAAAATTTTGAATTATCTTTCGCCCTTTTTTGACGTTCCAATAAATCAATTTCGTTACTGTCGGTGAAAATTTTACTTATTTAACGCCTAATATTCGCCATGAAATTCGCATCAATCATAAAATAATTAAAATATTTTGCACCAAGCTCAAAAACTTCTCGTAAAGAAATAAATTATTTTTTGTTTAATCGTAAATAAGTTTTTCATCGAAAGCTTTTCTGGTTGGCTTCTGCAATACTTGCAGATTTAAATATTCTCGTTGAACGCACCCTTCACAAAATTGAAATGTTTTTTAAAAATAGGTATGGTACGTAGTCTTTTTTAACCCAAATGTCAATGACGTAAATTTCAATCTTTTGCATGCATAATATCATAATAAAATCAATTTTCATTATACGCCTGACTTGATTTTTTGTAACGTTTTCATGCGTTTGTGAAAAGGGGTAGTTGATGCATTGTACTGAAGAACATGACATAATGTTGATGTACCTATACATATGTTCAATACGACTTTTAATAAAATTGCGGTATTACAGACACACCGATTAATGGTTTATTGAACGGCGGTCTACGGCGTGATATAAGATGAGTATTTTGTATTGAAAATGATGCGTAATATTTCAGAAATAATGATTGTGTCGATTGAAAGTAAATAGGTAATCAATAAGGTATTAAATTATCTGTGACTAAAATTTTAGGTACATATTTATTTTTGTTGGTAATTCTTGATTTATTGCGAAAAATCCCACTAATCATTTTTTTTGAACGTTGATTACGCAACCAAATTTAACAAACATTCATTATCACTATTCGTCTTTCACTTCACCGGTCATTTTATTAATGAATGATTGAGAACAATCAATGAAATCAAAAATAACCAAAAACAACGAACAACGAAATATGGACAAATTTGGTTAATCAACGAACGCAGCGAGGAAAAGTAAGTACAAGAAAATGGAGTAGAGTCGCGAAGCAACCTACTACATTTCTTATTTGTAATGAGGCTAATGACCTAAAGAGATTTGATATGCAAAATATACATATAAAAGAGACACAATAACTAAGACACTATTACTGCTTGATACTTTCCCCATTTTTAAAACTTAGGCGTTGTTGCTGATAAGAAAAAAAACTTCGTAAATATAAACTGACCAGTCTTTTATTCTCGCGTTATTTGAACCAAAACTTGGAAAATACTAAGCGTTAAATTTATTTACGAAAATTTAAGCGAGGGAAAAAAGACCAATGAAGTATTCCGATTACTATTAAAATCTTTGCGGTAGTAAATAAAAGTGCGTGAAAAGAATACATTCTATCGAAAGAGGGATTTTTTATTAGCTTAAATTTCTATACAGAAACTTAATGGAAAAATAAGCTAAAGTAATCAGGTAAGCGACCGACTGGTCATAAATTTTTAAACGTCCTAATAAAAAAAACCAAGGGAAATACCCGAAGAAAACGGAGAAAAAAAAGGATAAAAAGTGTAAGGTTTAAATAAATCTTCAACTAAAGTCTTTTAAGTTTATTTTTAAAGAAGTGATTCCTATTGTAAAGTAAAGGGTATGGTGCTTGAATTTCCGCGTTTATCACTTAATTAAGCTTTATGTTTTCATTGTGGTTTTCCATTTCAACTTTCAGCCCTCTTATTCTTCACAACAAAACTCACTCGACAATGGATTTATCTCCAGCTTTTAACTATCGTTCGGAAAAATTAAACTTCTTGCTACGATTTTTTCCTTCATTTTAATTCCTATCGTTTCAACGATAGATGCAATGTAATTAGTTCACTGAGTTTTAATTACGCTTTTACTTTAATAATATAGTTTTGTTATCAAAATTTTCATTTCATTCATGAAATTCTCGTTGATTTTATGTATGACATAAAAATTAATAATAAAATAACGATAAAAGATTTGTTGATAATGTGTTCGCAATCAGAATATTGTCATTTCAAGTGCTGATTCATTAGATCATAATGTACTCACTTTTATTTGCAAACACTTGTGAATGAAGAACACAGTGAAATCTTAAAATAAAGAAATTAAATAGGTTGATTATTTTGTAAACAGTGTTTTCTAACAAAAATGTGGAATGCTGTCATCCAATAACGCACATTTTAGATACAAAAGGTGCACATTTTTTAATCAAATCTAAAAAATGGAAGCCTACCTAATGATATGAAGTTCAGGTGTAGGAAACGAATTTATTACCGAGTATGAAGGTACGAATATTTTTGCTGATCGAATTTCAATTTAAGATAATGATACAATTTTTATGTTTATGACGGAGTGTCTTGGATTTATTTTATTTCAAAAGTTGAACTGCGCGGCGTTATTTTTCGTTACCATTTCCCAATAATGTTTTTCCAATTTCAAATAGGAATTGGTTAAAACTGCCTGCATGGAGAAGCTAGAATTTCAAAGTTATATAAGTAGGTATCTTTTCTTCTTTTTTTTTTACTGTACTTTCATCAATCTTAACTTCGTGTAAGTACTCCACTGTACTTTTCCAAGTTTCATGCTTCCTTGTATCTTTGTATGTTTTTTATCGTAGGTAACCAGGTATGAGCAGAAATAAAGCGAGAGAATTTGTAAATTTATGCTTTGGCTTGCTTCCGTGTATGTACGAAATGATAGCGATCCTGCGTGCTAGCCTAACAGTCTCCCATTAGCTTACTAAAGATATTTTTACTTTTAACTTGAAATGAATCCGCAAAAATACCGAATATTTCAAAAAAGTGATCATAAATTGTAACATATTTTTCGTTGACCGACAGTTAGACAGCCACTTGTTGCTTCAAAAAAATACTCGGATATCACTATTGCTTATTATAATTAAGGATCTCATTTTCTTTATCACTTTTTTTTTAATTTCAAGCTAATTACTTTCTCGTAGATTTCGATGGGTAAAAAAAATTAATTATAAAACGCGTAAGTGTTTGACAGCTTTTATTATATGCCAGCTAGATGATTTTATAATAAATTACTAGCATTTCACTTAGGATCGCAAACAAACATTCAAACCTTCATCAATATCGTGGCATTACATTCGTTTTGAAATGGGAGGAACGGTTGTAAAATTTATAGGTACATTTGGTGAGTCACGTTATTAATGAAGTGATGCGAAAATTTCACCATTTGATTAAAATGTGAATTTAAATGGTTTGAAAAAGCGACACGTACTTGACACGTTACCGTATCACATTATTGTGATCGTATTAATTATTTTTTTCCCAATAAAAACAAACAATAGAAAAATTTTGAGAATTTTTTGTTAGGATTAGGAATTTTTTAATAATTAAATAATGTGGTTACTACGAATTATTCAATTTTTTGAAATGTTATGTGACAAATACGTTTGATTATTTTAATGCTTAATCATGTCTAATTCAAAGAATCGTGATTGGTGAGTTGGTACTTACTTCAGCTGGGAACGTATAACCTCCGATTTTATGTTCTGATCCGGAGTTATCGTTGGAACCAAAATGAATGTAAAATTCTTCAAATTGATATCTGTAAGCTAATGGGCCTCCAGTTATATTAACATGATTTTTATTTTCTTTATCAACTCGAAATACCAAAGATTGTCCGGTATTTATAAGTACTCCACTTATCTATATCCAACAAAAAAATTCTGCATAGATTATTAAATAAAAAAACCTGCTAAATATGATTTTAATATGTTTTATTAAGACGGAACTACGGGTGTAATGAGTTGCATAACCAATTTTTGCAGAAAAAGGCACTAAAATCTGTACAACTGCTCGGGAAAATTAAAATTGGGGATATCGCTTTGTTGGAAAAACAAACGTATGTTTAAGAATATTATAACTTATCAAAAAATTGCTCAATTTTATAAAAATTGAAGTTACAGAACCTTATTTTGAGGTTTCTAAGATCTCACAACTGCAGCTGTTAATCAATTGGGACAGTTTTTTAATATGATATCTTAAAACATACATTTGTTTGTCCTACATAGCGATATTCCACAATTTTAATTTTCCCGCACAGTTACAGGGCTTTTAATGCCTTTTCCTGCAAAAATTGCTTATGCAACTCACTATTTTATGTACTTTATGATTGAAAATATGTAGAATAAAAGATAGGTATAAAATTAAAATAAGATGGGCAAATGCACGAAAAATTTCAACTCGACAATAACTTTTGAAAAGGAAGAGAAAAAAGTACCGATGCATAAATTAGGAAACACTTAGTCTAGAAAATATCTTTATAATTTCAGACGAAACGCACGTGACGGGGATTAAAGGAAACTTTTTTCAACTTCGATTCACGGGGAAATAATTTTCAGTTTGAACGCTTTTGTATTTATTCTAAACATTCTCACTGTCTCGCAACACCTTTTTGGATTAAAAGATTAAATTGCAAAGAAACCAAATCTATTTAACTAGGTACTCAATATGCATTTATCATATTGCCTAAATGCATTTTCAAATTTATCAAACGAGTTCAATCTTCGATAATTACCGTTTCTTTATTGATATCAACCGCCGGCAAAAACGGATCAAATAATAATTTTGTCGGATCCACATTAATTGGTGATTGTCTTCTGCCTTTGTTACATAGTCCCCAATCGGGATTCAACCGTCCCCAATATTCCGGACCTGAAATAAAAATTATCCATAAATATTATGCTATATGAACTTATGAGTGATAGTAGACACTTTTTTCACAACTTCACTCTTCAGATGAAAATAAAAGGGTAAAAGTTGGTATTAAATTAACAACGCTTTAAACGGGATAAAATTAATTCACCAGTTTAGGTAGATTTGCATTGTTGAAAGGTTTATTATGTGAACCTAATTTCTTGTGTTAATTGTTATTCATGAAGTTGCGTCATACATTACATCATTTTCTACACAATCAGTTCATGTTGCGCATAAATTAAATTTTTATATACTTTCAACGATAGATAATCATGCACTTCCCTAGGTTAACCTAAGGCACTAAGTTTGAAAAAAAGTAATTATTTTTATTTTGAAGACCAACATCGAAATTAAGCATTTGGTTGGGAAGAAAAAAAATCGTACATACTGAAGATTTGTTCATGTAGATATTAGCTAAGTTGGGTAAATAATGAAAAAAAAAAAAAAACGACAAATAAGCTGTTAATCAAAGAGGCGTTCTGTTTAGCGAACATCTACTCCAATCAAATTTTGATAATTTGGAGATTTTCAAGTTTGTGATTTGAATGGAATTTTTGAAATTTTGAACTTATCGTTCATGAACTTTTCCCAACACTGACGAATCAAAAGTGAATGCATTCACGAACTGTCCACGCTCTTAGGCAAAATATTAAAGAATTTTTTCCAGCATTGCTAGACAAGTAAGTTGAAGCACGAAATTTTATATTTTATTTTATCTCAATTAGTGAAAAAAGAATCTCATTTGAAAGATAGGATCTTTGTTTCTCTTTTCCCTTCAAGTACAACAAATTATGAACACGAAGAATTTCTAGTGATCACATTATCAATCGTGTTTCCTCCTAATGTTATAAAATTCGCCACATTCACTAGAAATAAATATTCAATAACAAATGCACCAATGAACATCGACCTAAGCTGTAAAAATCAGCAAAAATGAGTAAAGAATACTTGCTGATAAAAAAATGTACATGAAGTTTTTATTAAATTTCATATTTAATAAAAATAATTTTCTGTAGAATTCTCATTTTTTGGAATTTAACTTATGAATTAACTTCAAAGCGTAGTTTTCACAATCAAAAACTAATTACTTTTTTCCCTTATTTTCAATCAGCTACTAATTAACTAGATTTTCAATAAAAACTTTTAATTAGGTTCGGCAAGTCGTCAGTCTTTTTTTCTTAAAATAAAAGTCTGATTCGTATTCCGCTGTTGTACGTAAGAAAAGAACAATTAGGTGAGCGGACTTTTGCAACCTTTAGCGGCCGTTTCATTTAAAATTCCGTCAATGATGTTTCCTCTAACTCGCTTTTTCACTTAAGTTTTGTGCTACTTTTATGCAGTCTTACATTATTCAGAAGTTCACCTTTCAAACTACCATTTCAAAAAAGATAACCGGAAAATATAGGATATATACCTAGATTACCTACTCGTAATCTTAGATTTCATCTAACGCCGATGAATTTTTCAATATTTTTAATACAATAACCATATTTAAACATTTTAAAGGTTATTTGTAACATGGTACAAAATACATTTCTAAGTGCGTTTTTCAAAATCAACAAGTTATATTTGTAATATTGTACGTTTTCTTCAAACATGCACATAAAATTAGATAATGAAAACCTTTCGTATCCGAACAGATATAGAATTTTGATCGAATTTTATCCAATATCTACTTATAAAATAAATGTATCGAGTAAAAAATTTCTACAAGATTTTAACGTTCAAAGTAAACTTTGCATTATTACATTTTTGAATGAAATGATAGCAAAGAAAAAGTTACGAAAGAAAGCCCGCTTGATTTTCATATTTACCTCTTTTTTTCCAGTAAAGATTTTTATTACCAATGCCTTGTCTACAAATTATACCATCTTCCAAAGCTTTTTCTGTTTTGAAAATAAAAAGTATAAGTGGTGATTTTTAAAGTTCTTACCGTTATACTTTTAATCAGGACTTCATTTCCATCTTAAACACTGTTTCCCTTCGATTATTATACAGAATTTCCTAAAAGAAGGGATTTTTGTGTAGCATTTTTCCTTATTTTATTAAAACATCCGCGTCATATGCTACGAATCACGTAATTACGTTGTTTTACCTATTCTACTGTAGTACTTCGGGGCAAATCGTTAAAAATTCTATCTTCGGGAATTTATTAAAGCGAAACAAAAATTAATATTTGACCTATTTAAATTTCAAAAGGTATTGACTTGGTATTGATGATTCAATGATTGATAATTTATGGTACGTAATACATATAAAATTTGATTATTCGTATTTTTAAAATTTCATCATTTTTATTATCATTTTTTATGAACCTGTTGATGTAGGTAGTTTTCCATTAAGGTATTTAATTCTAAAAAAATATATAGTAGAAGGAAAAATTTATCAATAGCAAAAAATAATAAACCGAAAAATTCATCAACCCACGTCGGAGTTATTTTTAGATCGCTTCTTATGAAGACGAAACGATAATGGTGTTGTCTTTAAAAATCTGCCGAATAAATCGTCTTTTTCTTTTTTTAAATTTTCAGCGAAAGTAGCGTTTATGATAGTAGGCACACAATGTGATATAATGGGAGCATTTGAAGAGAAAAAAAAAATCATTTAGCAAGTTCACTAGAAAAGTAACTTTTTACTTAGACCACGAGGATAAGAAGATAAGGAGGTTGTAGATGGTTGAAAACATTAAGCTTCCGTTTAGCAATCTTTAAAAGGCAATCCTTTAAGTTTATGTTCTTTGATACCTATCACATTTTATGTAGAAGCTTCGTATACGTATACATTCCGTTTTTTATTTTATTTTCTTCGGCGTGTAATTTAAAACACATAATTCATTTTAAATATTCAATAATAAACAGATTTTCGATGCGATTGTACAATGACGAAATTTCTAGCAGATTTTCATTGAATCCTATAAAAAATGATTCACTAATTACTTATCACTCAACATGTGAGATATTTTTTGCGATTGTATCAAAAGAAATTATGACGTCTTAAGCAATAAAAATAAGTCACAGATAAATATTAAATGTTATGTTGCCCAAGCGAAACGATAGTGGAAGATTTTTGTCGAAGGAGTGTTTCTTACAACTATTGAAGAAGTAGAATCTCAGAATGGGACTACGAGTATAGTGGGTTGTATAACCAATTTTCGAAGGATAAATTACTGAAATCCCTGTAATTGTTCCTCTATGGGACGAACAAGTGTATGTTTCAGCATGTCATATCAAAACATTGTTCCATTTGATCAACAGCTGAAGTTGTAGGACCTTAGAAACTTCAAAATGAGGTCCTGCAATTTCGATTTTTCATAAAATTGAATAATTTTTTGATATAAAATTCTTAAACGTATACTTATTTGTTTGATAGAGCAATAATCAGCAATTACAGTTTTTCCGAGCGGTTACAGGGATTTTAGTGCTTTTTTCTGCAAAAATTGCTTATGCAACCCACTATACCCGTAGTCTGGTCTTAAAGTCAAAAAAACAGTTTGTATGTATACTCGTAGTTACATTACCTATTTGATGTGAAAAAATACAGAATTAGAACTGAAGATAAAAAATTCTAAATGAGTTGAAAAATAATCAAATTAAAAATTTTTGTCAGAAGTATCTTCTTTTTCTTCAAAATAATAATTTTGCCAATATTTAACATAACCTAACCTCTCGTTACATGATAGAATATGAAAATACTGGAAAAAATTCAATACAAAATGACCCGTAGAAAAAGAAATCATATTTAGAGAATAATTGAAATAAAAGAAGAAACTTTCGAAACGAAAAAAGTTTAAACTGTTGACATTGTGCAGCCTCTTTTAAATCACAAAGCCAATTTCAAGAACAGTCCGAAACTTTAAACAGTACATTTTAAACTCAAGTCTTGGAAAAGTTATAACTGAACAAACAACGTGGTTGAACGTAACAGTTTTAATAATAAAACATTCGATGCATGTTGATATCTTGAATGCAAAATCACCCGAGAAGTTTTTTTTTCGGGTCAGTCGTGTGTTAAAAATTCATCGTATGAAATGGAACCATTAAATCACTGATTTACATCAGCGAATTACAAATTTCAACAACATTGAAAAATTTCTCGCACAAATTAAAACAATTGGCATATTTGAAGAAAAAAAACACTTGTTTAACGGTAGTTTTATTTTTAAAATGACTTCGTACTCTCACACCAACTAAATACGGCTAGTTTGTAAAACAGGACCAACAAGAAAACGATAAAAGGAACTTTTAAGCTCTGTCGGAAAGGAGGAAAAGAGTATACTAAGGTAAACCAACTCAATTTCACGCTGTCGAGCTTCTCTGAAACGCATACGTCACTTCATAAATGGTTCTCCATTCCGCGAAATATCGGATTTCACTTTTTTTTTTACCTTGCATACTTTGCATGCCTATCTTCTTGTCAACGTTTTTTATTTTGATTTTCCCTCGACTTTCGAAGCATCTTAAAAAAAGTTTCCACATTCAATTTCTGTTCACTAGTTACAATGTTTATTCGCGTCAATTGTTCGGATACTTATTAAGGTTAACGTACAATTTTTTTATTTCGTTCGCCAAATACGTGAAAATAATTGAATTAATACCTGATAATAATTAACCATACGTTGAAATCTTGGACAAAAATTTCATTATTTAACGATAAAGATGATTCGCTAATACATACATGTATCTAGCTATCTACCCTGACTTGTTTTTCGTCTCTAGTATACGTTGAAACTTGGATAACACTGAAGTCGTCGCGAATCGACAAAATAAATTCGTTACACAGGTACATGTAAGTTCAAATGCGAAAAGTGTACACAAAAAAGTCTTTTCTTGATGCGTCGTTGTTTTCAATAAATTGACGAGGGTATGACAGATTCAACATGAAATCAAATATTCAGCTAGCGGTTATACAAGTATACAAGTTTTTACTAGTCTACACGATTTATAGCTCGCTTTGAGATAGAAAAATAAGATTTTGAAAGATTCAAAGGTCTTCAAACATGAAAACCCTTTTTTTTTTTCAGGCCAAAGAGATTCTTTAAATTTTGCTCTCATATCATTGCAACATCGTGAAAAATAGTGACGAATTGTATATTTGCTCGATTTACCTGTATGATACTCGTGATAATGGTTTATGATATCTACAATAAATTTATTTACCAAGATAGTACATACTACGTAGCAGGAACAAATGACGATGTAAATATATTTTAAATGGAAACAACAGTGACTAAGTACAATAAAAAAAACGTTTCATAATTCTAAATTATCAAATGTAAAATCATTTCATTGGGGAAAAAGTCATTCGGGAACTTGTATGTTTTAGCAATATGTGTATATTTTTTTTTCGAACGAGAAAATTTACTAGTTTTTCGAGAGGTATCGGACTTGGTGAAAAAAACGAATCGTAAATGATAAAGGGTTAAATTGTAGCGAAATTTCCCACGTTCTGTCAAAATTGATGCAGAATCCATTGATTTTTCTGTTACGTTGGGTGAAAAAAAAAACAATTGCCGTTTTGCGATGAAAGTAACCGTTATGTTACGCTTGAGTAATCTCAAAAGAAAACACTGTTTTGTTGACATACAATTTAACACTTGAAAATAATGACAATTTTGTCAGTTATACTAAAAATCGGTAAGCCAAAAACAATTTCCTTTTTTGTACGCTTCGTATCATAAGATTTTGCCTTTTATTTGTAAATTTTTGCGCATTTTTTTAAACTGCGTGATTTGAAAAATTTACGTGTACAACGATGAAATATCAGAAACAGGTAATATTTGTTTTTGTAAACAAATTAAAAATAATAATCCGCTTCTTTTCAAAAATTTCATTATTATAATGAAAATGCAACATGCACTTAAAAATTGTCAAATCAATTTAAGACGCGATGAAAAAAAGCTTTCATTAATTCATATAATCTGCTCATTGATTTCATATTGTTAACCCTCATCGTAATCAAAATAATATTTTCAAATGAAAAATTACTACCTGATATTCCATCATAGGTCCACCATTCTTCCCAGTTTCCGCAAGCATCTGAAACAAGGTAATGTTAGTTAATGGAACAATTTAATCATTTTGCAACCGAAATTCTTGGCACTTTTCGTGCTATGCGGTTAATTTAATTATAATAAAGATTCATGAGGATGTGAATATCGTCAATTTTTCTTTATCTACTTCTTTGAATATTTAATTACATACTTAATATGTACCTAATTTTCTAATTGAAAATTTTGTAACTTTGACGTGAGAGATTATTTATAAAAAGCATTGAAAAATGTTCCAACCTCCAAAAATAATTAAGAAAATAACTGATTTAAAAGCATCGTGAGATTTCTTGATTTTTGTTTGACCACAACGCAATGCGCGGGTAATTGACGACTGATGCATTTAAGATGGGGTTACGGTTGTAGTGGGTTGCATAACGAATTTTCGCAGGAAAATGTACTAAAATCCCTGCAACTGCATGGGAAAATTGTAATTGCTGATTATCGTTCTGTTGGACAAATAAGCATACGTTTTAGAATGATATATCAAAAAATTGCTCAATTTTATGAAAAATTTAAGTTATAAGGACTTCATTTTGAGGTTACTAAAATCCTATAACTTCAGCTGTTGATCAAATGGGACAATTTTTTGGTGTAATATCCTAAAACAAACACTTGTTTGTCCGATATGGCGATATTCCACAATTTTGGTTTTCCTGGCCACTTACAGGGATTTTAGTGCTTTTTCTTGCAAAAATTGGTTATGCAACCCACCACACTGGTAGTCCCTTCTTCAGCGTTTGAATTGTAGGTTATCTTGTTGATTATCAAACTGATAATCGTGATTAGTTACCTAAAAGAGAAAAAATGCAAAATTTCTTTCCAAAGATAGACATTGAAAATTATTTTTTAAAGTAACGCTCGAATTGAAGCGATTGTCGAATATGATAACAGATGGCAAGACATGACTTTTGCAAGGATGTTTAATATGATACAGTTTATAATACAACGATAAAATACTAGATGATAAGCGGAGCAGAAATAAGGATAACCGGGACTTTAAAACAGCCAAATGTCGAGACGCATTCGTTTCACACTTAACACTTGAGTAAACACTGGTTATTAGTTATGATTTCAATGAGAGAAAAGGTGTCGTTTATCCCTAACCCTGCGCGTTTATCTGCAATCTTAATCTCATTAAGAGCTATGTTTTCGAAACTGCAGTCCGAGCTATGTCAAAAGACGACTTATGTGGTAAAAGAAAAACCCATAATTCGAATTTGGGATATAGACAACTCACGAGAGTTTGTTGGTCTAATTACTCGAATGAATACAATGATACAGTTGTATCAAGTGCATAGGTGTAATTTCATTTTAATGTTCAGTGATTCGAAGAAGTAGTTTTTATTTTCTCGAACTATATTATGAATATTCAATCATTATTGTAATAAGCCTTACACTGTTTTCACAATAACATACATGTTCAAAGTGGTTTTCTGACACAATACATAACCTATACTTAATTGATTATTCAGTAATATCTAGGTACAGTAGATAGGTATATCTATGGTTTAGGTAAGTTCAGGTACTACCAGTACCAACATATAACTAACTCAGTATGTCTGATTTTAATAGATGACGGTGTTTGGAACCGCTTAATTTCAAGAATAAATAATTCGGCCAGCGTTAATTTCTACAATAAGATTTTATTACTTCAAAATGTGGTTTGCTCTATAAAGGGAATGAAACTCATTTTCTTATTATACCAAGAGAATTTCTAAAGCAGCCAACACTTTCGGTGCTTCCGTTTAAATACGAATTATCATTGAATAGTTGCTAAAAGTTTAAGTATTGAGACCCCCTCGATCTCTTTGGAAATTCTATGACATTATAGAAATTTAAATTAGCGTTTATTGTTATTATTTATCTAAGATTAAGGAAATGAAATTTCTAATTTTTTCAATTTTTACTTCTGCCATATAACTAAAAAGTTCAGGGTGTAGGTAGCCACTAGCCAGATATTAACAATATGTACGAATTTAACTACTGAAATCACTTGACAAGAATCTAGTACCACAAAAATAAAATGTTTTTTAATTGTTTGAATACATCTTCGAAATATGAATCACTGCTTTGGCGCCATTGAGACATGTTTTATCCATTTTTGTATTAGTTGTGTTTTGTTAGTTCTTAAACAGCGTTCCTAGAGTAAGTATATGGGGTTACCATAAAACCTCTCTTTTTTTGGCTTGAATGTTACCATAACGCTATCTAGTTCGGCGCCAAAATTCCCAGACATCGCAGCGTCATCGTTGCACAAGCTATATACTTGCAGTCGATAACGCGTTTTCCGGAAAACGATCCCATATTTTTGAAACTTTTATTTGATAAATGAAAAAATATAGGGACGGATATAAAATCACGCTTAAGCGTAGCTTTTTAAAATGGATTTCGTTCTTTGATAGATATGCATTATTTTCATGTACTTGAAATATTTCATTGAATTTTTTTCGTAAATTTTCTCAATTGATTGTCAACTACATAGAGCCGTCTATTCAAATAGATATCGATTTCATTACGAATTTATACCGTCTAAAGTTGACTAATATTTAATGAAACGTTAAAAGCTATCTTTCGTGAAGCGTTACTCAATAGAAATGTAAACAAATAAAACCCTTGTTATGGTCATTTGGGTTTTTAGACCACATAGTTGCTTGATTAAACTTACAACTGGTAATTTATAATTTAAGGAATAAGAATATAACCTTTCTTCATTTTCCTAACCTTTGAAAACTGCTCGAGATTTAATGACGCATAACATATACATAATGTATTATGTATATATTATGTATATACTTCTACGTGCATATTAATTATATCTACTCATTCATCGAATGTGTGTAATTAGCAATTTGCTGATTTCCAAATATGCCTCTGGAAATCTCGAGGTCAGATGGAAACAATATTCTACCTATACCTAGACCTACTTTCGAATCATTTACCTACTTTGTTCATGATGATAAATTTTTTAAAACGAAGTTTCATCTCGAGACTCTCAGCAGTGTTTTTCGACTTGAAAATTTTCTTTTTCTCATTGTGGTTGATTGAAGTACTATTCCAAGGAGAAATTTCCAAAAGTGCTACTGAAAATTACATACCTTCTGCTTCATTTCAAAGCACCTAAAAATTACCAATTTATCGCCTAGTTCAAGTAATACTCTTCAAAATGTCATTCACGCGACCACATGACCGTATACATTACGCTTTGATAAAAACACAAATGCATTAACGTCTCGATGTCAACATTTCTATTGGCGTTTAAGGGTGATGAAACGAATACGCTTCGTATTTCCATTTTAATTTCGATAAGGAAATCGATTGAATACCTTTCGAAAACTAGAGTAAATAGTAGATTCAGACAGGTCTATTCATTTACATATAAGTACGCACATATATCTGTCAACTTGCCAAACTATAATAAACCGTGGCGAAATTTGCTGGATTCGTGGTTCTTATTTTTGTCCCTACGCCACGCATAAAAAACCACCGAAATAATTCATCTACGGAGAAAAAAATCCTCCTTACGTTGGAAAATTATTTGTGATTTGAGTGATTCGAATTTTACCAAAATTCATATGCACGAATGCAGGTGTATTACCAATAGCTTAAAGTATTCAGATAATGTATGCTATTTGTTTTTTTTTTTCGTTTTTTTAATAAGAAAGAATAACGACATTCATAAATAAAAGTTGAAAAGTAACGAAAAACAACGCTGAGTAATATTTTACACGCTTTTACTATTTTGTTACGTATTACTTTTGGCGAATTTTAGTGAAATTCTTAGTCTGCTCTCCGGACGTTGTACGTCATACACCCTAATAGAAGGGAAAACATTACAGCAGCTGTTGTATTCCCTCGCCGTTTGCAAATAACATGTAAATTAGACATAACTGAGACCTTAACAAAACATTCTTTCAACAGAACAATATAACTTGTCTTACTCGTTACCGATACCACTTCCATCTGTTCTTTTGTTTTGAAGCAGCGTATTTGTATCTAATTTAAAAATTTTTCAACAATTTCTCATTTTCGAGAGGCTATGATCCCATTTCAAATACCATAACATAATGGCGAACTTTAAAATGCAAATTCATCAATATGCTAAACAATGATGACCTGTTCGAAGAAATTTTCACGTAGAAATTGAAAATTTCAGGCTGTTTAGTCGTCATTCGGCACACAACATACGCACGCGATGTAAAAAATACAAAAATTCTTTCATCGAAGTGAGTAGCGAATATACGCGTATGTGTAAATAAATCTAAAATAATAACGTTCGTATTATTGGAACATCGTACCACCTTTTCGTCATTAACATTCATAACAATTCGCTACGATCGTTTGTACATGTAATACCACGAATAAGGTACCGTTTAATAAATAAAGAATAATCGTCGACAAAGGATGCATAATATTTAATTTTCATAACAATTTCACCACAAGGACTATTAACGCTCAGATACACATCTTCAAAGGATTACAAAGGGTATACTCGTAATGTAAAGGAAACTATACATGAGAACAGAGACATATTCAATACGAATTAATAATAGTTAAACGTAATTAATTAGCTTTGTACGGCAAAACACAGATTATACAAACGCAACACTACAATCCGTTCTAAAAAACAAAGCGCACAAATTGGTCACCAATTAAACAACAAAAATAAATACTCGTTCTTTCACGTGCTAGCCAAAGTAATCCGCAAAATGCTCGTGGTGAAATTTTCTTGATGGCGTTTTATTTGAAACCATTTGATGAGAATAGATCTACATTTTTTGCTTCATTCCTAACGTGAATTTTTTTCCTCCGAAAATGCAAATATTACTGAATGAGATATATGAGCTTGTAAACATAAAGAAAGCGGTAATTTTTCTCACTCAATAGTTGACGTCTTTTCTAAAGAGCGTTTAAACTTAATTTAGTTTATGTTTAGGGGAAAATACTGTGACTCAGCTTTAAGTGACTGAAAACAGTTTCAAGTCTGAACTTCATCAATCAGGGGTTATTAAAATTGTCACAACGGCGTTTATCGCATCATTTACGTCATTTCTTTGAAATTCTTCTTTTTTTTTGGCATGAAAATTTTTATTATCATATGAAATGACTATTCACACAAGAAAAAAAATATTTATATTCTTTTGTCTTCGAGCAATAAAATTTCCATCTAAATTCGCTTAACGGTGTTATTTTTGATTAAAATTTTTAGGTGTTTTCTTAAATAATAAGAGTAATTAAAAGAAATTTTTACGTCATTAAGGTTTACCGAAGAAGTATTCATTGTGGTTTATATGGATATCTTCTCTGTTAAAATACATGCTTAAATAAATGCTTTTTAAGTGAGAAAACGTTTTCCTTAATTTGGGTGTCGTTGCATTATACCAACAAATTAGCATCTTAATTAATTCGAACTACAACTGAATTAACTCGATGTTAATGTAACGTTTCAATTTTACGTTAATAAACACATTGTAAAATTTACTACTCGCAACATCGTTTTAATTTATCACGTTTTGCAAATAAATCTCAATGCGAACATATTGAAAATTCAATTTATAAACTCTGTTGAAAAAAACGAGTATTTCTTACTCGAGTAATTTTTTAATGGAATTCCTTTTCAGTTTTTCAGATTTACTTTTTAATTACCATCTTCGATTAGGTATTGGTGAAAATAGCTCCGGAAATAGAAGAAATAATTCCATAGAACAAGAAGAAACTTGATTTTTTTCAATTCATGATGAACTTTTATAATCAATAATTTTATTTTTCGAGAAAATTACTCACCCAAGAAACAATAGACAGCGCATATCGTTTTTTTATGCCTACTTTTATTCTAAATGTAACCATCGGTGCTGTGGTCGTTTAGTTGAGAATTTACGGCATTTACTTATGCAATTCTATTAACATGAAAACTCATTCGAGGACGTGACAAAGAGATCAGGGTATTAGCAAATGATTAATATAGATTTTTCGGCTAGACTGGTACAATTCAGTCGATTTAATGGGTCAATATTTTTCACGTAAATTCTTTTCAAATATTTATTTCAAAGTATACTAAAATCGTTTTATACTTTTCTTGTGAATTTTGTCAACTTATAGTCGCAGTTGGAAATTCTCAGTATGCGAAGATTAATTGAACACCCTATAAGTATTTTATTTACTACCAAAATAAACCATTTCGGTTTTCTATTCGAAGATTTCGCAGTAAAGTAAAATGATATTCAACTCTTCACAGATTTTCCGTCTCAAAAAAATACCCTAAACTCAACACGTGTTTTTCTTGTACGTGAAAAACAAAAAAAAAGAACTTGAGCTCGTCTCCACTAGATTTAATACTCGTTAAATCCATGTTTGCGACACGATGTTTACTGAGCATGATATTTATAGTGTTTATTCATGTTACTTAGTTGATTTTAAATTTAGTCCAGTGTTTCCCTTTATAAATATAATAATTTATTTCGTCGCGTGATGTTGAAATCCCCCCTCTCCTACCAATTGTGAATTCATTATTATTAATATTTTTTTGGAAATAAGTTATCGTCAATTAAAATAATATTTAACCAAATATCTCTATATGTGTAAGTAAAAAAAAAACAAGGTCGCGTAATATACGACGGTTTTAAAGACTGAAAAATAATCACGCTTGATCTATATTTTCGACGCATTATGCGTGAAACTATTGTTGAAATTAAAAGCGTTTAAAAGGAAGCGGTCGGTAACGATTTATTAGTTCCTTTTGGTGCTTTCGGTAAAAAAAACAATAATTTCACTGCCGTTTCGTTATAACGGTAAAGTTAAATCTTTATATCAATAAATAAAATACCGACTATGGTCACGAAAACTTTTGAATTAAGAGAAAAGAGATTCGATTTGTGCGGAAAAGGATGGCATTAATGATGTTGTGGTTATGTAGAAAATCGCGACGAAGTGTGGTAAAAGTAAAAAGTAAATAGACCAGGCATGCGGAGGGAGAAATGGATTTCAAGATAACCCCCAGTCATTATTCACCGTCAACAGATAAAGCAAGAGGTTCAGCTACTCAAATATCCGGCACGATATATTTGAATTATTATTTTATATTTTTAGCCCACGTTCGACAAAAACTTAAAAATGAGTAAAATTTTCTCTTCTTTTTGCGAACCAATTGTGTGTTTTAATATAGAAATTTTCGCTATTCCAAGAAAAATCCTGAATTTTCATTTAATGCCTTTTGAATAACATCTAATAAAGTATGTTGGTTTTTAAAATTTTGACAAAGATATCGTTTGGTAGAACGTAAAAATTAAATCTGTTCGCATTTTCGACGTCAAAAATACAAAAAAATATAATTACGAAGGAGAGAAAAAAAGTTGAGGAAAAATAAACCTCGGACGTGGAAAAAATTTAATCGTTTTTAAAGGAAACATTTTGCGTATTTTCTTCGACTGTTATTTTATAATATGAATAAAACAGAAATTACAATCATTTTTACTCAAAAGGCGGAATCGAAAACCAGTCATTTTTACATACCGTTTCCTTTCTCTGTCGTTTTTAATCGGATTGCGGTATAAATTCTATCCCTTATGTACGAATGAAAAGTAACCGTAATCCTATGCTCGATGCAAGAACTCGTTCGTTCTAGTTGCAATAATTCGATTTTGAATATCTTTCCTTCGCTTTGAGTGATTTCATTCAAAGTATCAACTTATAATGTCACATTTTGCCAATATTTATAACTTTTTCAACAATTTTCATCACTTGGCGTTTAAATTATTGGTATATTGTCGTTTTACGAATTCTTCACCGGCTATGTGTCGGTATTGTTGTCACTTGCGTTGTTTTATTAGCTCATGAAGCAAAGATTTCAACATCCGTATTAAATGCGCCATTTGATGAGAATTCGTCTTTCGAAATATAATTACGAAAAGTTTCGCTTACAAAGTAGATTTTTAGCAATTTCAAAATATTCATGTCAAACTGACGTAAGAACGTAAAGTATTTTTTCAATGGCATCGTACTATTCGTCTTTGAAACGATATGGTATTAATTTCCATTATTACGTAGATTTGTCTAAATTGTCTCGAATCGAATGACGTATAGGAAAATAATGTTAAAACGAAGGAAGTCTGATTGATCGGTTAGATTGAAATTTCTTTTTCTTTCAGCTTCGATATCATTATCTGGTGATTTCAAGTTCCGGTATATGGTTTGGCAACACCGCTGGGCTAAATGGCAAGTCCCGTTGAGACGTTAAGAACTGTCTAGCGCCTTTACCTTTCTTTTCGAATGATTGATGAAAACGCATCAGAAACGCCTAGTTTAAAAAACTTAGTCGCCTGTCAAAACGATTTCCAAAGAAAAACGCCGATATAAAACAAAAAAAGAAGACAAATTTCCGTCTAATAACGTGTTAAACTTTAATAATATCTCTTGAAATGAGTTTTCTTGTCATTTCAACTATAATTCTATCTACTGCACGTAGAATTTTAACATTTTTTGTTACCGAATTGCATCGTTTTTAGGTATGTGAATTTACGATTAAATTACAGACTCGATTACGGGCTCGTTCATTATCCGGGCACCAACGAGTAGTTGTAGAAAGTCACTCGAAAATTTATATTGGTAATTGAGTAGGTAAATATCTTAATAAGTAACAAAGTGCTCACTATACTACATAACATGACTTTGGTAGGTAGAAGTAGATAGTAGATAGTAGGTACTTGGGGTTCCTAATTACCTATGTACATACATTTAACACTCGTATAATTTATCGTTTCTTAAAATCTTTACAATATGTATAAAAGTTGATTTTTTTAAAACCGAAGCAACGCATACGACCTCTTGAACACTGAATTTTTGTATTACGCCGAGAAAATTTATCAATATTTTCTTATCTGCGCACAAAATAATCGAAATCTAAAAATAGCTCCACATATGCAAATGAAGATGGTAAAATCAAAGTACGATAAGCGATACACAAAGCAAACAACAGGTATACACCGGAAAAAGGTAGAAGCAACGAAACGTAAAAGCAGTTCAACATTAGAAGAAGAGGAAAAAGCACTTAAAGCAGACCTGTGTAACACAGTTTAATAACAAGTAAATGCATGCACTTAACGAAAGGTTTGATGTTGATGATGATAGAGCTTCTATCTTTCTCACTTCTCTTTATCTCCATTCTCTCCTCATATTGTATTATGTAAATTAATAGACCTTTGCTTTTCGAAATCAATATATGCTTCATTATGTCTACTTCGATGTTTACAACAAATTTTCTAAAACAGGCTAATACATCTTGAAAGGTTTTTACACAAAAAAGAGCTACTGCTCTTACGTAAGGATTATTCATAAGTGATGAAATTTAAAAGCTTTTAATTTTTTCCCCTCGATTTCTCAACAATTATATCATGTCATGTTTTAAACTGTAAATGTGACGTGTTGGGTAAATATAATGACGCTTTTACTTTTTTTTATCACCTTTAGAAACCAAGATGACTTATTTTCGCTTAATTTGTTTTGAAAGCAAAATACCTATTGGTTACCTATTAATCATAAATCGAAAATATAATATGATAAAAAATATTAGAGGAACTGGTGCGTAAGATTTATGACAATAAGAATGAAGCTGCCTTATTCTTGCGCTGTTTACATTTACATATTTATTTATTCATTAATTTTCCAAATTTCTATGGAGTAATTGTTATTGTTATGCGTGTTGCATAATGCAGTTATTACTTGTCAGGTTCTGTATACTCAGAACCTACCTATACTCTTAAAATGAAATTCTTTAAAAATTTCCATTTGAAGGTGTTTTAGAAAAACATGAAATTTTTTCATTCAAATGCACCTAACTTTTCTGTAAAAAAAGGGAAAGAATTGAAGACGAAATGTTTCACGTAGGTAATAAGAAAAGTAAGGCGTATTTCTTAAAGAAACGTTGAATCGCAGAGCTTCTATACTAAATTACTCCAGTAGTTATGAATCTTCGAGCGGTAGACGAACAATTAGCCCACGGGCTACCGCAAATTAATTAACACCCATTATAAATTTATCCCAACTCATTGAATCGTCATTCGAATTTCATAGTACTTAAAATGTTAAGCGTCTATTAAATACAAAACTAAAATTCGTAGGTAATAAAGAATTTCATCAATTAATTGTTGCAACGAGCGTTAACTTTTCGAAGCTTGCTATGAACAATTTCCAAATCAAAAGCCTTGATATTTTTTAATGCATCAATTTTTATATTTCAAAAATATTTGATTCATTCGAGACCAAACTCACACATATTCTCAACGGTAATAAATCTTCTTTAACGTAATCGTTGAACAAAGTTTATACGTAAAGTCAGTTAATTCGGTTATTTAACAGGGGAATTTAAAAGATCTATTTATTAAATTAGCAATTAGCTCACTCAACGAAAGGTAGTCATGGCACTCCACTTTTTCTTTTTCTCACATGGTTATCAGATTATGGCTAAAGCTGACCTAACCCTAGCGCTACCTTTAATGCAACGATTACGTTTGAATAAATAATTTTAATTTGGTTTTCGATATTTACAAATATGAAAAATTTTAATTTTTCAAGTGCCAATAGCTAATTACCTATTTATGTAATTTTCCATAAAAGAAATTTAAATTTTCCCAGAACTTCGTTATTAGATAGGATTTAAATAATGTCAGTTTTGTGCTTTTGAATGGATATTTGAGGGATGTTAAAAAGGTGTAAAAGTTCGCACACCTATCAGATCGGTAATAAACCTTGAAGAATCTCTTCTTTTTTTCAAATTGTGAAGATTGCTGACCTTCGTCCATATCTTATCACTAAGAAAGTGTAAACATCAACGAAGAAAAAGGAGAATAATTTTTATCTTATCTGAAGGGAAAAAATAAGAGCTGGTAAATGGACTGTAATGAAGACCCAGGTGAAAGAGCATCTACCACTTGAGGGTGGTTTGGCATGATTATACTCCTAGTTCATTCATCAAGTACTGGGTAGAGACAGTACTACTGACAATAAATTTAACGTTTTTTTTTTAAAGGTAGCTCAAAAACTTTACGTACTCAAGGAAATTTATCCAATATCAACATTATGAAATAACCAATTAATCGGTAGATACGGTAATGAATACTTATAGAATTTTGAGGAAAATATGTAGAATTTTTTAATTAAAATTAATCATTTGAAATTTTTTGCTACATCGGAAATTAACAGATTACGTATAACTGCAATTCTTCAAATATCCATAGATTTCATAATTATAATTCTAAAGTGCTAAAATCGGTGGCGTGGCAGAAATGAGCTCGAATCATCACTTGACATCAGTCCAAAATTAAAAAAATTGTAGTTTTTCCCAATAATACGTAACTAAATATGCGTCAATTTTTTTCCTGTACCTATCAATTCTGGTCACACTACTACGTAAAACTTCATTTCAGTATTCATAAAATCCAGTTTTTCAAATAATTTACTCATTTTGGTCACCAATATGCATACTAAATTATTATTAAATTAAATTAAATTCAACGTATCGACCACCAACACTTACCATCGATGAGAAATATTATGAAAATTGATATAGTACAGAGTGTTTTCCAAGATTTAATTTTTTCCTGTTTCATATTAGATAACGAATAATCGCCGATGATACATTGATCATTATTCCACGAATTTCAGAATTTGACCGCGACACGAAATATCTGAAATGAATTTTTAGCGAACTATTAATCATGCAGCATTTGAGAAAATTATATAAATAATCATCTTTAAATGTACCTAATGTTATGAAAAATTTATTAAAGAAATTTCAAATGCAACTTTGGAGTTTCGATTTTGTTTAAAATTTCAAATCAAAATGAAAAAAAAAAATGCAATACGTACGTAATCAGCAAATTATATTGAGGAATTTTTTTTTTAATTTTTGAAACAAACAGCATTTTTTTTTAATAATTTGTTAAATTTTTTCGCAAAAATGCCGGTATCAAAGCTCGTATATTCCAAAAATATTGTAACTTTATTATAATAGGTAATTTAAAAACGAAATTTTCTCACGTAGAAAATTAGTGTTTAAAAAAGTAAATGATTAAAAATACTTTGTTACCTTCTCATTAATTATTTTTCGAGTGCATGAAAAAACAATAAAATAAAAATTTTTAATACGAACGCGATGTTTTTGAGTAAAAATTCAACAACGATATAAAGTCCTACCTAACCAAAAGCCGTACAAAGGCGAACTGCAGTGTTTATAAAAGTCAGTCACTAGGTTTGTTCAAGATTGTAATACACTACCATCCAGGGGTTGGCAATATTGTTCAAAAAAGGCGGGAGCATTCCACAGCGCAGCTCAGATTTCAGTTTCACTCCACCCTCAATCAATCATTGTTATCATTTTTGATTTTTTAGAATAGTTAAAAAATGTATATCAATTTAAATATTATTTTTTACGTTTCAAGTTAATAAAGTATTTGGTTCAAAAAATCACACAAATTTCATTATCATTCAATTACGCAAGGCTGTAGATTTTTTTCATGTATTAAGCGTCTATATTAATTGTTAGAAACTTACCGAGAGGATAACTTTTTAAAAATCTCTTTAATCCGTGAGGAAGCAAGGAGTAAAAGGCAATTAAATTGAAAAAAACTATGTTGGCAATGTTACAAAAGTAATCAGATTTATTGGCACTGAAAACGATATATTTGTGATGTTCGAATGTGCACTTTACTGATATATTCTTGTAAATTTAATTAAAAAGGATTTTTTCTTGACTTTAATGGCGACAAATTCAACGATACAATTGAAAAAAAAAACATTTTTTAAGAATCGTTCAATAACAATTGGGAATTAGGTAGTTTGGTTCCGAAAAAGATCAAATACGGTACTTGAAATTATGTTTAAGTAATTTATTCGCGGAAGTGTCTTGATTTGTTAGAAATCCTAATTTTTTCAACTTTTGAATATCAATAACTTTCTCTCAAATATTCAATATATTCTATGAATTTCAAAAGATTTATTAAACTTTCTAAGAACTTTATTATTCCGCTTGTGTTTCAGAAAACAAGTTACCAACTTTTTTTAGCCGCTTTTAAGAGGACTTTTCACAATCACAACCAGATCAAACTTCATAACTTTTTTTCAATTTCAATATTTTTTAATTTTTCGTTTAACGCGAACTCTCTTCTATTCCAAGCGCAAGAAATATTTAATTTGGATTTATTTGTTAAAAATCTTGTATCGCTGATTTAGGCGTTAAAGAACTTCCTAAAAATTTAAATTTCTATTTACAGATAATATCACCGCGTCGCTGATTTCAATTTAACAATGTTATTTTTTCGGGGAATTAATTTAAACAATTTATCATATCGTGCGGGATTCACTTTATATTTGTTAGAAATCATGGTGTGAACCAGAAAATTAAAATTTTATGGTCGAAATGCCAATGATTTTTTAATCACATTCTTTTTCTGCGCATTTATGCTCGTATACCTAATTGCTTTAGTTTTTGAAGGTTTTTCGATTAGGTAAATCACCGCAATACGCGGGTGGTTGACGACCAATGCATTCAAGATGGGGCTATGGGTGTAGTGGGTTGCATAACGAATTTCTGCAGGAAAATGTACTAAAATCCCTGTAACTGCATGGGAAAATTGTAATTGCTGATTATCGTTCTATTGGACAAATAAGCATACGTTTTAGAATGATATATCAAAAAATTGCTCAATTTTATGAAAAATTTAAGTTATAAGGACTTCATTTTGAGGTTTCTAAAATCCTACAACTTCAGTTGTTGATCAAATGGTACAATTCTTTGGTATGATATCCTAAAACATACACTTGTTTGTCCGATATGGCGATATTCCACAATTTTGGTTTTCCTGGCCACTTACAGGAATTTTAGCACTTTTTTTTGGAAAAATTGGTCATCCTCGCAGTCCCATCATGCAAAAAGCATGTTTCTTCTTCATATGGATGTGGATTTCAGTAACGAAGTAGTGGTATTAAAAACTGGTATTTTGTTAAAATTATCAAATTCTAAAATACTCGTGTTACAAACGAAAATATTGAAGGCTGAGAAAAAAAACTTGACTAACAATATAATGTACAGTATATCAGTAAAAGTTGATGCACATTTTCGATGTTTGATCAGATAAGTAACAAAAGTTTCAAAATATTTAAATAGGTATCACACCGGAAATTAAAATGACACTTTGTATCGCGATATTGAGAATTTCGGCGAGTTTTTCCATAAAAGAATTTTCTATTTGAAACAGCCGATATAAATATTTACGAACAAAAAAAGTATCGATATTAAGTAATCAACGAAATGTTACGACACTTGCAGTTCCAAATTTAATAACTTTCTCATATGTTGTTTAAATAACATGTAAGTGAACAAACAAACGTTTATGAAGAATAAAATTCGTCAGTTTTCAAAACCCTACACACTTTTCATCTCGCTGATTTTAAAAACCTTATCGAATATTAGTTTTATACTCGTTTTATGTGCAATAATTCGATCGGAGTAGATTGAATCGAGGAGGACGCCATGTGTTCGTGAAATTTCTTGTTTTCGACTTCTTTACGTATCATTAACTCTCTTTAATGTCGATAAAATTTTACGATTAGCTAACGAAATCTTTATATTAATTAAATTTAATAATAATGATGGAATAGTAAATTTAATTATAGTTTTATTATTTGTTAATGGTTTAAATGCGTGTTTATATTCATTCGCATGCGTCGTAACATACTTGTTGTTTAATTATTGATAGTAGGTATTAGGTAAGCAACGAACGAAAGTAATTTTTCAGAACCCTGAAAAATCATATCGATGTTTATGGGCTACTCCTCCTAGTGTGGTTTTTTCGCGTATGATTACATTTACAAACATACGGATGAAAAGAAAAAGTGACATGAAATTCTAAGGGAAAATTATTTTCAATTTCTTGTACAAAAAAATCAAATGTATTTTCAATACAGCATAAATCAGTCGTCGAGAGTCTATAGGCGGCACTTGAGGATTTTGAAAATGCGAATAAATGGAATCATTTTCTATAACTGTTATAATAATATTTATGATTAATGAACGTCGTAGGATATACTTTACTATATTGCAAAGAAACAAATTGCCCGGTGTATTTTTAACGTACGTCAAGAGTATGGTTTATGATCCGTATCCGGGGATTTATTATTACCTTATCGTTGGAATAAATAGGAGATGGGCTTTTGGTATAGATACATATATAAACCGGCCATTGCGGTTCATTCCACAGCGACATGTTACGATGAGCTTGGTTGAAAGATAACGTTTGTCTCGTTTTTGGTGTTCGCAACGTCATAAATCAAACCAACGACCTTTTGTGTGGACAGTGTATTAGTTACGTTTGTCTTCTTTACTTTTCATCTTGATTTTAATAGCGAAAATTTTCCAGCGTGAGGTATCAACGAGGCGTAAAATGGCTTTCACATCGCGTTTAACATCGATACTTACCTTAAAGATACTTTCAGATTTTTCAAAATCATTTTCTTCAGAACCAGATCAAAAGCAAAAGGTGAAGAGAAATGCGTTGAAAGAAATTAATATTTTCAAAAAACTCTGGATTCTCAGAAATTCAATGTTTTCAACAACTTCAAAATAGAAGCCCTTCTTCACTTTTGTACTACCCCTTACATTTCAATGAGTGATTGATCCAAGTGTGAAAATACCCACAATATAATAAAGAGATTTAAAATACTTATTTGTCCAAAATATTATACCAAATCAGCAACTCAAAAAGAATACTCGAGTTTTCAAGCAAGAAATCAGCCTTTTTTCTGAAGAGTCGGGTTATAAAACGATTTGCTGTTACTAGGTATGTACTCGTATGTAGTACTTTGTTTTCTGTAATTTTTCGCCTAATAGTGTAACTTTGAATTAGATATATATCTAATTTACTAAGATATTTTGTTTTGTAAGTAGATACTTGGGAGATTCAAATCTTCAACAGAAAGGTAAGTAGTACATAATGTGTGATATTCTCCATAAACATCACTTGTATTCAGAAAATGAATTCATACACCTCCACAAGAAACGTAGGGCTAGGTCAGAAATGTTAACCTTCTTAAAGCACGAAATTTCCGTCAAACCTACAAAAAGAATTTTTCAACTGGAAAACGTCTCATTTAATTCGCCAAACAAGCGTTGAGCCTACATAACTTTTTCTCCGAGTAGATAGTAGATAGCTAGATATCTAGATACTAGTTTATTATTCTGACTAAATCGTTTCTTAAACAATACGTTTTCAGCATTTTGAAATATTAATTTATGTTTCTATAACACTTTTAAACCAAGTGTGAAAATACACATACTCGGTTAGATGAAAAAAAAAAAGGAAAGTCAACAAAGTGAACACGTATAAATACATAATGAAGGGAAAGTGAAATAGAAGATACTTTAACTTGATAAAGTGAAAAGTGGTAACTCTTCACAAGTTTTCGAGTGAAAAGATTTTCTTAGTGACAGGATATAAGATGACTGAAAGCCTCTGCCTGTACTTCTAATATTATATCAGTTACGATTACTTTGAAGATGAAGGCGAGGTCGAACAGCAGGACGCATAGGGAAGCGCTAATATCACTTGCCCCCTGTTCATTTTAAGTTCTCCGTCAATAAGAGACTTTTTGTTCGTTGGAGGATTGTCGGAAGCAACTGAGCGGAATAAGTCTTTCGGATATTTAGTCTTTTATAACGATATAGCGCCTAGTGCACTTGTTCCCCTCCAAGTCAATCTTTCGAAGTCGAAAGAGCAATTTTGAAGGATTTTTACATGTTCGAAATATTACATTTGGTTCAACTTTTTTTATCTGCCAATAGTCATTCCCCAAAATTTTTTCTAAAACTCATACGTTCATTTCAGCATTTTTAATCTATCAACATTAGATATACAACTTGATCGCTGTTTAGTAAATTTGTAACAGTCACTTAAATAGACAACAACCACATGCACTTCAAAAAAAAAAAGAAGTACAATATAGTAATGATGCATCCGTACCAATAAATCGCAAACCATTCTTAGAAATACATAATCGAGAAAATTCACTCTTCACAAATACCTTGAAAACAGCATTAGCATTAGATAACACCGATGAAATGAAGAAAGAGAAAAAAGCGAAAAAAGCAAGCAAGTATTTCCAGAAAGAAAGAAAAAATTTACACGTTTTCTCAAATTTTGCGGTTTTCGGAAACACAAATTGGTTTCGTTTTGAAGAAAAAACGTTTTATATAAGAACTCGCGAGAGAAAAAAAAACTATTATTTTCTGCTTAGAGGGAAGTCTCGCTTTAATGAGCGTCTGTTGAATTGATACAGAGTGTCTATAGCTTTTATGCCTTGTATCGGAAATAGCTGCGATAGAGCATCATTATCTTCGTATCATTTGCATCTTTTGTTTTCAAAAGAGGATGTCTTCCATCAATCCTCTTTTACAAATTTAGAATCCGTTTCGTTTTATCCCGAATAAGAATTACCCTATATGCAAAAGCTTTTTCTATAAATCAAAAAAAGGAAAGGTAGAAGAAAAGCACCGACTAACGTTTTCGGTAACTTATAAAATTCGTACCTCGTTGTATTAATGACTTATTTCTGAAATAACGAAATACCGACGAGAGATCTTTTAAAATTTTATTTTAATTAAGTACGTATTCTTTATTTAATCTGATATCGAATATATTGAAAAATCAATTTAGTAGGTACCTCTGCCTATACCTACTACATAGTACCTATTTCTCCTTTCTACTTTTCGTTGGCGTTGACGCAGCATTTCAGATTATTCTGTGAAGGGTATATTCTCTCAATTATGTGGACTTCTACCGCACGCAACGGAATCAAATTATTTTGATGTTAAGCACATGGAACTATATAGTTCCATGGTTAAGCATCCATAATTTCTGTAGTAATCTTACGTACATGTTGCATTTTCTTCCGTCATAAAATGATAAACAAACAGTTATCATCACATTTGATGTCCAACACTCGATTAAAAAAAACCTCTAAATAGGTAGTAGGTACGTATGGGTGAGGTACTCAAAATACCGGGTACATTTAAAAAAAAACTTAAACACAAACGTAACTTAAAAGTTGCAACTATCCAACAAAAACGAATCACAATCTCAAAACGGAGTTACTTACAGCAACAAAACAAGCTAACAAAGAAATATCACATGAAAATCCCACAGGAAAACCATCGCATAAAAACCATCTTTTATTTGCTAAAAAAAATCTCGAATAGAAAAAAAGGGTTTGGTTGTTATCAACAAGGCTGTATAAAAATTTTGTCATTTTAAAATTAGCATCTTTCAAAGTGATAAATTTTATTTATACATTTAATAAAGAATTTTGATTAGTTGAAAAAAAAAACTACAAAATAGGCTCTTTAACGAAGCACCCATTGTGCGGAGAATATTTCAACGCCGTCGCAACGCAGCGACATTTCAAAAAACGCCACAATCACCGAACTGGACTCCTTATCTTTGTTTACTTACCTGATAATAAAATTCCATTTATTCTTAGAAATAAAGTTTGATTGTTTAATAACGTCTTCTCATTAAAAAATATTATTCTCGGAAATTATTTACCCACGGAATAATAATCTGAATGAGGTGGTGAATATTGAATAACAAGAAAACGTAATGAGAGCATCTGCAAAAATTGTTTCGTCTTCGTTTGCCATTAGGTAACTGTTCCTACTTGTACCTACTTCAAAGTTTAAACTTGGTTTAGAGTAAATGATGAATGAATGAATGTATAATTAAATTAATGTAAATGTTTCGAATCTTAAAAATCTCGATAATAAGTATTTTGTACGTTGTATCACACCTAAGTTTTATCCAGCCTTTTAAATGATTTCTTTATTTTTTCAAGCCGGGCGAATTTCATTTTCAAAAGGAAAAATGTTCTTCTACTATTTCATAGCACCCATACTCACCAAGTAAGGCATTGAAACCGATTTAAATAATTAACCAACGAAAGATGGCGAAAAATTGGTGCTGAAATTTTAACTTGGAAATTCGCTAATAGAATAGAAGTACATAGTTCGAGTACGTAGAATAAGTAAACCCGCGCGTCAGTAAACTAATAAGTTAAAGTGGATGAACATTTTTAGGATCTGTCTTAAGGGACTACTCCAACAGTGACGAAACGACTATAGCCGAAACCTTCCTTTTTTTGCATAAGCAAAGAAATAAATTCATATGGGAATAAAGTAAAATCGTATCGGTTTTCTTCCTTCACCAGAAACAGTTCAGAGTGTACGAATAATGCGTGAAATTCTTCGATATCTTACTTTTAAAACTTTCATCAATTCTAATGACTGTTGCTGACTGATTAAAATCTTATTTTTTTATTTGTGAATACATTTACATGTAATTATTAAGTCTCGTAATACATAGGCTACATACATACAAAATTATTAATCGTATAAACATGCACTACATAATATTCATTTTGATACTTATGTACATTGTGCGTACTAAAGTTGAAATTTATTTGCGAACTTATTCGTTTTCAATACTTTTTATCAATTTCAATTCAATATTCATCGTGATTAGATGCGTAAAAAAATTCGCGGTTAAATCCGCCATTCAGAAACTTGCCATAGCCTACGATAACAAAAGTTTCCTTTATACGCATAGAAACATTTTAAAGTAATGTAACGATGAAAACATACAAAGATTATGTCGATGACTGGTATTTTTTTATAAGCTGCAATCTCTAAAGAACTTTTTTTTCAGCTTTTACAATAAATCACTTTAAAATCGTCCTCTCGCTTTCGAATTTCTTCATTTCAATCTTCATCACTTCGAATGCATCGCGCTGAACTGATCTTATATAATGCGTGTTTTAGTCGATATTAAATTAATCGCTTTCCAACAATGATAGATGGTTTGATTTGCAAACAATTTATATTCTCTGAATGAAAGATGATTTACTATCTCAACATCTGAATGCCCGTATAAGAAACAAGAATAACTGGTGAGTTTTTTCTTTTATTCAAAGAGGAATTAATTTTTTCCCCTTTTGAATAATAGCTTTCAAAAATATTCAAGCATTATTTTCCTTTAAAATGTTTTTCACTATACCTAATGAAAAAGTACAATTTATTTAATTTAGTTTTAACCGAACTAAATGATTTGGGTTTAGGAATAGGCTTACATCATTACAAAATTTGCAATTGGCTTTTTCTAAAATTTTCTTAGCGCTTATCTTACGCATTTGATGATTTTTTTTTTAAATAGGCATGAGTGGTATGCAATGTACAGATTGGTACCCAAGTTAAGATTGAAAATATGAAAAGAAAAGCGAAAATTTTTGTTAAAAGATGATTTTAAGAAAATTGAATTCCAGATAATTAAAACTCAATTTTAATTTCTAACGACATCAACAATATAATTAAACTTTGCTATCTTTTCATTGATCTTATCAAAGACCGAATAATTACTTTAATTTCTATTTCATAATATTATGTATCTGATAACTTGAAAGTAGCCAACTGATGACTACCTTGTCAAACGAATAATTAATGTTGTGAAGAATGCAATGAACAATATGGCTAACTGGATAGCCACTAGCTAGGTACTAATTTTTAATTACCTACCTATTTTATTTACCAAGGCATGTATGTTGCGATATTCATGAGCGCGTTTTTATCTTGCGAAATTGGAATTGCTGAAATGCACGAAATTATACGTAGATATTTTTAAATTTACATGAAAAATTGTGAAGTTCGAGATAAGTCCTCGATTCTTCATTGGTCAGTGGTACATTACCTAAACACCACGTAGCGCATAATGCATACATACACATAGATGATAGTACCCTACCCATTGTTCTTACGATTCATTGACGAAAGCATGTTTGTAAACGATTAGTGAAAATTTTACTGTAAGTTAAATTAACTTTCGATGTGACTAAGTAATATTAAACATGCACGGACGAACATTAATTGGAATTTTGGAACATCCGCAAAGCACGCATTTTACGATTTGTAATTTTAAAGGGCGTTACTACCATTAATTTTCTAGCTTTCAATTAATTTTCACCGATTTTCACAGTTTAAAATTGAATATTGTATTTTACGCGATATTCGAGATTGATATTATCAGTTTGTTCATTTCTCATAAGTTATGAAAATTGTTTATTGTTAAGAATGAATTTTTTTCTTATAAAAGTTTAGTCGTTAGATCATAGATACAGTTTGTTATTTCCTTCACCGAAATAGAACTCCATTTAATCATCAGTCTAGACTAGAATATTTCATTTTTCTCCTTTAACGCCTGTATCTACTTTTATTTTCTATCGAGCCTGAGTATAATCGGTACAAATGCATGAAAACTTTATAAAACTTTTTACTAAATACCGAATCGTAACAAGAAAAAAACCGTAACAGTTGTTGTCTTACTTTGCCATGTCTGCTGTTCTAACTCATTAGCAACTTTTAATGAATGTCATTATTGAAAGAAGATAGAAATAACAGATTTCAACGGACCAGCGTTCAAGTTAGAATAAGACAGATAAATAAACTGATGGAAGGGTAAACTATTAATTGAGGCAGTATTGTTAAAGTGCTGACACTCATACCCGCATTTGAAATTGCTTCATTTAAACTTTCATAATTTAATTGTTTTTCCCCGCAAATGCTTTTTCGTTTGTTCGTCTTCCGTCTGTAGTCCCTCTTTCGGTATTTGGTATAGGTACGTATTTTTTTTTTTTTTTTTTAAGAAATAAATAACTTGTATTCTCGGAGTGGGTGAGTATTTGCGCAATGTAGGCACTGATTATGGTTCAAGTTTTTCTGAACCATTTCTATTAATTACGAAATTATTATTTTAATTTCATTATTTTTGTTTCTAAAATTATTCAAATTAAAAAATAACAAATCGCTGGTGTTTCGTGGAGATAATTATACGAGAGTTAGTATTTTGCGCAAATTGATAATTTATTAATTTATCTTGAAATCATTTTTTTCAATTTCGTAGTTAAAGTCGAGTCGTTAAGTACTAAATAAATGAACTCCGAGATATCAAAAGTCTATTAGTTTTTTTTTTCTTAATCAAAACAGCGGAACTTACGATTAATTAGTAATGATTCGACATTATGTTTAACATGCATTTGAATTTCTGAAAAAAATGAACGACATTATGTTTAACATGCATTTTAATTTCTGAAAAAAATGAACAATTACTTATTTACTTTCTGAAATAAATCATTTTCAAAGCTGCGTTTCATCATTGATAAAATCACATTTTCCGTTTCCTGCAAAAATTGATTATGCAACTTATCAATAATAAGTTTTGCTTCCTTGTCAAGAACTGCTCTTTTGAAAAACAAGATGTTAGGAAGATAATTTCCTGTTTTTTTTTTGTTTTTAAGTTAATTTAGTTTTAATGTAATGAAAGAGCAATTGTTCGCGAATTTACAACAGTGAGATTGATTAACAAAAGATTTATTTTTCAAACATAAAAAACTCCAGAAAAGGTGCTTGCAAGGGAAATTTTCAAATTTACACATGATTGCTGTAAACATAACAACATTAGTTAACTATTTCAATGTGGGTTCTTATATTTAGAAGAAGGCTCCAAGTTGAAACTTAAAATAAATACCAAAACTTTATGAAGTTGCAAAGTTCAACAAAGATCGAACGCAGATAAGAATTAAATGTTTTCTGGCGATAAACGACCCAATTTCAAACTGAGAAAAAGTAACGTAAAACAATTAAAATTCGTTGTTTCACATCGTTGTTTATACTTACTTTTTCTTCGAATGGAAATTCTCTAATTAAAAAGTTTTCTTTTATAAATTAATCATGCAGTGGAAGGTATAAATAGCAAATCTTTAGTAAAACTGATTCATTTTCCTGCATCTTCAGCATCAAAATTATTTTGATTGGTTAAAATTGATAATTTTATATTTAAAATAAATATGTTGCATATAAATTGTTTGCTTGATACATAAGCTTGAGAACAGAACCTAACATTCCAAATTATCGTTGGTTTTCAAGTATCACATAGATAAATCTATTTATATCGTTATCTATCTCATAAAAGTTGGCGAAATAAAATTTATATAAAAGTATGATGAAAAATTGAAGCGTGATCTGCAGAAGTAAAATATATTATGCTATAAAAAAACATTCTCTAAAAATGCAATTTTTTAAATTTAATCATAAAAAAAAGAAATTAGGGAAGAATACAAAATTTCCTTATGAACTATTCACATTTTCTCGAAATATTTGATCTCAACTTGGAAATTTTTTTTCAGACTAACTATACATATACACATTTCTTGCGTACTGAAAATGGCTCAATGATAGCAACAACGAAATGAAAAGAAATAAAGAACAATGTGGTTGATTGAGTTGAGGGCGTTCCATATAATGGTGTAAACAATGATTGATGGGGGGAGGTTTAGTATTCCTTAAAATCGGGTCGGTTTCCTTCTATAAATCTATTTTTATATGGTTCGTTGAATGCTAGCAGCTGAGTCAGCGGCTTTCAATCCATATTATTCATACTAGAATTATAGTAAGTTTCACAAATAAAATCCTACTTTTTTTTTGGTAACAATAATATTTTTTATTTGAATTTGTATTTTTCGAGATTTATTTTTTACTTGGAGTTTCCCTCTATATGTAATAAGATTTTTACTTCTACTTGAAAAATTCAATTGGAAAATAATGAAGTAGAATTTAAGACGAATGAAAATAATCGTTTATGAACAGAACGTAGGAGACGGTCGAAATGAAATTCATTTTGCGATGTTGGTATCTGTATTATCTACTGGGTATCTCTTAAAATCAAATTTCATTTTCATGTAGTACGAGATTAATTTTGGAAAGTTTTTACCTTTTCGTTTTGAACACATGGACAGTTCTTAAACTCGCATAAAAAATTTCTTTACGATAGTCATTTATTCAAGTATGAACGATGAAATGTAGCAGTATTTTTTTTTCAGCATCAAACATCATAACAAATTCGTTCCCTCGTGAACAAAATATACAAAACTACGTTCTTTACTCGCAGTACGTATCTTACGTCCATTTGAAAAATTCAAGTGATAAAAAATTGAAAATAAAATAAAATTGCTTAAATTCAGAAACTCTGTGCGATTTTACCTACTCTAGAAATGTGCAAACTTGAAAATTTCTGCGACTTGCAGAAAGCGCAATATTTAACTAAATCGTTTTTAGGGAACATTGCTTTTATGCACATGACGCTAGATGTCGTAAATACTTCCTCTTATCATTTCTTCTTACTTCTTCAAGAAATAAGCCAGCATTAAAATCACAAGCGTCGCGTCGCCGCGTTCACGGTAAAAGTTATAATTTAAAAGTAAGCACTTGAATAGTAAGTATAACAGCTTGGCGCTGTCAGTGATAGAATAGTAAGCTAACAAGTTCTGTATTACAGAAATGTTCAAAATAGTCCTCGAAATTTGTAAATGAAGTTGAACACCGTATCTACTATGTACTTAATATGGTGACCATTCGTTTACCACGTCATGAACAGATCTTCGAATGCTATAAAAATAACTTTTTTCCCAAGTATACCATTGACAATTTGAATGAGTAGCATCGCAAACATAAGAACATTTTTCAACCAAAAGCATACTCCGGCGAGGTTATACGATATAGAAACCGCACTCCCGGTAAATGAGCATTCTTTGTAGCGATTAAAATATCTAGGCAAATCTACTTAGCTAAGTAATTGAAAGTTGAAATTGAATATTCTACTTGAAAAATCCATTTTCAGTGGAAAATTTTCACGCAATGTACCCTCTACCCGTGTATCCATATTACCGTGAAAAATAAAATAAAAAACCGAACTATCTATCGGTATGTATACATTAAAGTTTTATACGTATTACGTTTACGTACGTATGCGTCAGGAAACAGATTTACTGGAAATGGTATTGGACATCGCGTATATCTGTATTATTACGTCGTAAAAAATATTTTGTTACTTTCAAAAACGAACAACTTTTCATCTTAATATCTCTCTTGAGTGCATTTAAACTGGTACGAAATATTTCGAAAATTCATCATTGAAACTTTTAGGTAAGAATCAGAATATTCTAATTTACAACAGCTATAAAATATTTTACGATTATCAGCGGTTATTTTTCTTATCAGTAGAATACCGATAAATTTTCCAAATCACTAAAACATACGTTGACTGAAATAACTAGTCGCTTTATTTCATTCCTTAGGCTTCAACTCATTGAATTATCTTCAAATATTTTCACCGGAGATCTTTTTTAATACTTAATTAAAATGTTGAGCGGACGCCAAATACAAAAATTTTCCAGTTTTGCATACGTTCCTGAGTGTATGTATAGGCATGTAGTACTTGCCCGTTTCATATTTCCGCTCCAATTCTTCGAACCTCGAAAAAAAGTGCAACGTTTGAAATTTAACAGTTTATCTTATTAGTGAAACTTTTTCCGAATGGATTAATGCAGGTTTTGTAATTTTTTATTTGAATGTCTTTCAACGCATCAAATTTATTAATTTTATTTTAAAAAGGATGTATACTTTTTACGTAATTTCGGACGCTTCGTTGAAGCATCAATATTTGTAATTCGCCGCAAAAAAAAATAAGGATACTTCAGTGAAGGTCACATTGACAGTCGAAGAGGTAATAAACTAAAAATGTTTCCAAAAATGTTTTCCTCGACGTGAAAAATGATTTAAAGCTACAAAACGTAATACAAACACGTGCATTTCGTATGTGCTAGTTTTTTTCAGTTCAAACTAAAAAAAAGTTTGCATGCAAATAAAAGAACTGAGAACTTTGAAACAGAATTATTCTCAAAAATTCAAGTTTCCATCTGAAGATAAAATTTTTGAAGTAAAAATTTTATATTTTTTGAGTTCTATCACTTATGCAACTTAAAATACGAAATATGTATTTCAAACCTCCGTATCACTTTTCAAGGGTTAATGATGTTTATAGCATAATTAATTGCAGTCCTCAGCTCACTAACTTCCCTCTTCTACATTTAACGAGTTAAAAAACTGAAACATTTTATAAGGAGGTATAGTTTTGTAACAATTAGGTACAAATTATATCGGTAGATGTATGCATTACAAATCACGAAAACGTGAAATCGTGTCTATTGCACCATAAAGCGACGCTAAGATTTTGCGAATTCTACAAGACGCAAAAATTTAGCGAAATAACGTTGTTTTTTCGGGTACATTAACAGAGTTTTTAGTGTTCATTTGGAGGAACACACAAAGAGAGAAAAAGTTGCGGTAGTTTTTATCGTAAAAATAAAAAATGCTCTTTAACTTGATAGTTTAGTGCGGTTGTTAGGTGATGTTCATTTGGCTTAAACCCAACCGTCCGTTTATAGTTTGGGTCACTCTGTTTCTACTTCATGACTGGTATCTCTTCTCTTTCATTCCAACAGTGATAGAAAGAACTTAATTTCAAGAACCATTTAATAGCTTTCGATGGGGAGATTACTTTTTACAATCCCCTCTAGCGATGTCTTTCCAACCCAACTTTGACTCCTTTCTTTTTCCACTTCACGATTTTTCACTATTTTGCTTTTTTTTCGCGAATATTAAATCGTTATTATTAGAATTTATTTTTCGACCGAAGTCGATGGAATTTCACTTTGGAACGAGGGATTTTTTTTCTCGGAGTGTTGCTCTAGTCAGCTAAATTTTGTAGGGTATCTCGTGGGATGTTTTCGTTTTCGAGACGAACTATCTTATATCGTTTTTATTTTCCATTTTTCGTAAGCTGATTTTTCATCGAGACATATAAAAATAGACAAGAAAACAAATAAGACAATTTCAATTGTCATATTTCTGAATGTGATTAGCTACTATAGCCAGAAGTTATGCTTATTGAACCATAAACATCACGTATTTTTTTAAATCAACAAATGAAGTAGGTAGTAGGTACTTATCAAGGAATTCTTGATACCTTCACCTTTTTAAAGAATGCTTGACATTCTCACCTCGCTGTGAAAAATATTAGTTCTGGGTTAAATATTTTTTAATGAAGTTTCCCTTGCAGTCACCCCGGGAATAAAACCATAACATCCTTGGAATATTTTTTCGCGAAAATAATACTGGGGAAAAATTAACAAAGCTACCTTTCAAATTTTTCCGCAGGTAAAACATTCAAATAATGTCGGCGAACAGAAACTATACAAGAACATCCCGTCATCGCAGTATTAGCACTAACTGTGGCTTTGTAAGAGGTACAAGTACGACGCATTCTTAGAAATATTTTCCGCTCAGCAGCAGGATTCAGAGACCTGTCAGTAAATTTTTGATGACAATATGTGAATTTTGTGAAAATTAAGATTATTCTACGTTGTACAATTCAATTTTGATCATTTATATGTATTTGTATTTTTAGAAATCAAAATAATTTGATAAAATAAGTGTTGCATTCGTATTTAATAAATGAAACTGCAAAACCAAAAAAAAAGGACATAAGTGTTGTAAGTATCTCAACACTGTAGGCAACGTAGGTAGGTAGTAGGTATTAGATAAGTAGGTACCTAGGTAATCTGATAACTTGATTATCATTTATTTTTGAACTTAAAACTACATATTTAAAAGAAAAACCCACTTTATCAACACCATTAACAACTAATTTTTAGAAATAACTGAGTACATAATGATAATTGCTATGGTTACAAACGCCATTCAGAATTCGAAAAACCATCTCATGAAATTCATCATTATATTATTTTTCTTGCTCATTTATCATCATTATTAATGAACATGAACGTGATGTACAATACTTACAAAAAAATTGATAATAGATAGTTTGTTGTAATTTCATTGCGCATAATAAATGAGAACAGAAACGAATGATTACGAAAGATAAACAACCAAGCTTTCAATCAACAATAATGGTTAGTTCAATTGTATCGCGGCAGTAGTTCTTCTTTCTTAACATTATTACTGTAAAGTTTTCTTTACTCGCTCTTTATCCTCCTTTGAGAGGAAAATTTCAAGAGAAGGGTGACATCGAAGAAAACTTTTGAAGACATGACAGTTATTATTTCATCGCTCAAAGGTAGACACGAATACCGCCTATTAAGAGAGATTATATTCGCGTAATTCCAAAAATCTTGTCAACTTATATCCAAGAAAAAAAAACGATTGTTTTATGTACGTAACATCGAAATTGATCAAAAATTCGAAACATAGGAATTCAACCCAACATTCTGAAATAAATTGTTGTAATTATAAACAGCACTCCAGCGGCAAAAAACAACAGACTTGGATATCGGTTGTCTGCCAACGAAAGCAAAAAAAGAAAAAGGAAAAAGATGCAGAATAATAAAAAATGTCCGATAAAAGTTAGCGTGTTAAACGAAATATTTTATTTCAGGATAAAAGGACTAAAAGGCCGGAAAACGTGAAATCGTGATTTGTGAGGGATCCCTTGTACACAAATCAACTGTCCACTGATAAACACGCGAGAAAACCCAAATGAGGAACGTTGTCTATGGAAATGAAAGGAAGGGCAGAAAATTCGAAAAGGAAATAGGTAATTTCAAGTTTTAATCTCTGGTGTACCGTTAAAATTCTAAAAAAGAAAACAGAATGTTTAATTAACTAACGTCTGAAAAAGCGAAATGATACCGCGTAATCATTTTGTTTTTTACTTTTCATATTTTACCTACAAATAATGTTTAGTATTTTTCATTATCAAGTTTTTCAAAACGTCATTTTAATTTTGATAATTAACATAAAAAAAAACAATCGTATATTTTTTGATACCTTGGTCTACTTCTAAAGAAAATTTCATTTGAAAAACAATTTTTCAAAACAAACATTTGTTCTACTAGTATTTTTGACTGCGCTAAATTTCACTGAAATTTTAAGCAACGTAACCTAAATCTACATAATGTAAAATGAAGCCATTTTCACGAAATAATTAACTCACCCAGGAATTCGATAGGGTGATTTATTAATTCTACGCGTAGATATGTTTTCTCTGAACAAGTAAACACGCATCCATTAAAAAAATTTTGTTTTCAAATACCTCAACGAGCTCTCTCTTTAATAGAAAAGTTTTCTTTCAACTTCGACGTAAACGTGAAGCAGCCGCGTAGGTAAGTTAAATGAAACGAAAGCCTCAAGCGACAATTTGCTGTTTGAGAATGAGCGGAATGCATACTTTACCTTGAAGCTACTTACAAAAGTTGAACTGTTGTGTTCCTATTTTATCGTAAAGGGTTTAATTATTTAGTTAAAGTGACATCAACTTCTTCATCAAATAGAAATATTTAATATTCGCCGTATCGTTACCGCCATATAACAGTACCTTGTTATGGTTTCGAATTATTGAATGCACCTATAATAACGAATTAACTTCCGAATAATAAATTTGATAATTCCAATATTCTAAACAATTCTAATGAGTATCCTTGCTCAAAAGCGCCATAAATTGTTTCTAGCGGTTACATACAATATTTTAGAATTTTTTTCAAGGCACAACTTCACAAGTGCTTCGTTCTGATGTAATCAAATATTACGTTTACGTGCATATAATTTTCATAATATTTTGTTCAATAAATCACAAAAATTAATACATAGCAAAAAATTAATTTATTCTTCATTAACCAATGATAAAAGACACATAAAATTAAAATAAAATAACATTCAAGTAATTTAAAACTAATGCGTTCACAAAAAGTTAAATAAATAAAATTAAAAATACCCTATTGAAAAAAGCTCAACTTTGAAAGTTAAATTAGGAATTTTTACATTGCGTAATTAAAAAACGAGTAAAAACAAAAACACATCTGTTACGTGCCCCTGGTACGTCTTCAATTAGAAACAGAATTTGTACTAATTGATTTCATCAACTTGTAACACTGATCTAGACGCTTTTGATCACCAACTGTCTCAAGCGCTTTCACCGCTTCCGCCAGCATGCTGGCGCGTTCGCCAGGTAATGATAATAAAGGAGCAGGTAAATGCCTGCAAGCCATATACAACGCAGCAGCGTGTTCTCGTTCTCCGACAATATCTTGAGATGATTTATCTGAAGATAAAAAAACACAAAAATTTCAAAAATGAAACAGTTACATTACGCATTAAAAAATATTAACCTTTTCCTCCACAGATTATAGAACTACGTTGAGTTCTATGTCTTAAACTGCTTTCTAATAATTGTTGGGTACGTCCTGGAGCAGCACCAGCCATCAATCGTGAAACAGCTTCATATAAAAACACCCTGGGCATAGTACCCTGAAAAGAAAAGCATCACCAAAATAAATTGTCGCTCACAAGTAGCTCGTTGCACAGCAAAATCACTACCTCTATATTTTTTGTAATATATCTCAAACAATTTAAGTTGTTTTTGAATCCCAACAAAACGTGAGATTCCACAGGTTTACAATCCGAAACATCTTCACAACTTATTTCCCAAAGAAGTGTTCTAGTTTCCAATAACCAATCACATGCTAATAACTGACATAGTTGGAACTGAAAAATAAATTGCATATTTTAGAATAAAATACGATGCGCTGAAAAATATTCTAAACTACTTCAACTTTGTAATACATAAAACAAGCATTAATACGCGAAATCAAAATTTTTCAAAGCGATACAAAAATATTAAAAAATATATAATTAAAAAGAAAGTTATCTAATGTAAAAATACTTGAGAAAAAAACTGAAATAAAAAAAAACTAAAAAAATGACAAATTTAAAGCTTAACTATATTTACAATGAACACCATCGCTACCGGCATTGCACTGTGGAAGTATTGCAACACCGAATAAGAAATGCAATGCAACCACAATGCACACCGGGAACGAAAATGTAAATAAGAATCAAAATCCAGCTACTAAAAATCAAAAAACAAATTATATTACTAGCGTAAAAATCATACTAGATCTTACAAGAGGTTTGACATCCGACTTGAGGCAATCCGTCACTGAAATACTTTCTCGCAGTAATTTTCCAACTTTGTTGCAACTTCTTAAAATAACAGATTCATCCATGTTGCTATTATTGTTCGACATAACAACACTTTTACGACATTCATAAGCCGCAAATATCGCTATGACTAATGGATCTTTAGCAATCGATTCGGGTATATTTTCAATTGTGTCGTATAATTGCTCCGCTTGATTATCGTCGCCCAGAATCCAATATGCGGCCACAGCTATTACACACGACCACCAATGAGCGATTTGGTCCTCAAAACCTGTACGAATTCAAATTAAGCATTAAATTCCAGGTCATGTTTAACTTTTGAAAATTGGTTTTCGATTATATGTACCAATGATATTAATCGGCGAATTTCTCGAGTTCACATCTACCAATACGGAATTTTCCATTATCAGTTGAACGTAAGATAACACGTCGGGTATTTTAGTTTTACGCAAAACTTGATCTCCATTTAAAGAAACCAATTGACATCCAGGTTTCACCAAAATTTGTAGAGCATTTTCAATTAAATGTAATCTGAATGCCTATTAAGCAAATAACAATATAATGAAGATTTCATAACCGTGATAACATAAATGTGTATAATACTGACTTGTGAAACAAACGCGACCGGATTTGCACTGTCACTGGTAAGTGCAAAAATGGATGAATTTTTCGATTCAATATTCCAGTTGTGATTCAAAAAGAACCAAGTAGCGTAAGGTGACATTAACCATTTCGTTGATACAGATAAAACTTTGGAACTTTTTTCCTTTCCGTTGGTTGCTAAAGCAATCATAGTCATTGCTTTAGATAGGCTCAAATAATGTCTACGATTGAAAAAATAGTTAATCTAGCGAACGAATATCACTTAATGAGAATAGTTATCAGTAGAGCGTACTTTTCCAACATTCGAAAAGAAGAATAGCGGAATTGTTTCAAGGTAATCGCCATCAAGACATACATATGAGCCAAAATGTTAGGCTGAATAATCGAAGGACCAGCGAATTCCGCCATATTAATAGCAGTGGTGCTTAATAGTAAAGTGATCCATTTTTTATTATTCTCATTGACGAGATAAATTTCGTGCAGTTTGCTGTACACCAATGCTAGCTCTCGAGCTGATTTTCCAGCTTCTGTTCTTCGTAATCTTAATAAAAAAAGTTCATTAAAAGAGATAACAAAAGCATAATTACTTCAGACAACGTGAGACTTACTGATTACAAAAAAAGCCGCCTTTATATTTAGCCAAAAATCGTCCGATCCATAATCTGTGCAACGCTTGTCTGAAAATCTGCCACGAGAGTGCAATCAACACTCCAATTTTGGTAACCGGTAATTGACGATTGTACAGTTGTATGCACTTCTGCAGTTCTATACTGGCGGCTCCGAAGTTTTTCTAAAAAATAAGAAAGTGGAAAACGAGCAAATAAAATAACATATTCGCGTAATTTTCAACAAACAAAACGCACGTACCCGAGAGATGTAATCATCGGCTTGCTTATGATGAGCCCAAAATTTCGATGCGAGCGCAGACTTAGACTGAACAATAGGATCTCCATATAAGAACATTCCAATCATGCAGCCGATTATCATCACCCAATTCAGGACCCAAGCCAGCAAGTAATTACCGTACCATGTTTCAGAATCGTCTAAAATGTATTTTTTTTTAAATCACCAACATTTTTCAAGCATTATGACGTCCAATAAAAATAATTCAACTAACCACGAGCGTTGAGAATTGTTCTACCGTTAGAATGAGAATAATCTTGAAAACTGTTGGAATATCCCACAAAAAGGCCAAAAGGATTAATGAATGCTGCCGTTAATATAAACATGCATAATGCCATTTTGGTATGATCCAATAAACCGTAGAATATACCGTCATCAATTACTTCTTCCTTAGACTGAGAAAATTATCGCTCGTTAATCATGGTGTATGAGAATTTTTCAACGACTCAATTAAGTATTTACCTCGAATGAGTACGGAGAATGTTGCGGAGAAGGCGAAGAAGACAAAGCTGATCGAGGTGAAGTAGATGAGAAATCGGAATGTGGTGGTGTCATTGCTCCTACAGCTTCCATGTTATCGGTACATGTTAATAAATCTTTAACGGTTTGTTTTTCAGCTGCCATTTTCAAAGCTAAATTTTCTTGGCGTAACTTGGCATTAGCGTTTTGAAGAAATCTTATATAATCTATTGCCTTTCTCAATATAGCAGATTTGTTCAGCTAAATCAAAACTTACGGTTAGTAAATTTTAGAGGTTGTGATAACTAGAACCAGAATATGCCTACTTTTGCTTCGGTTCCAACAATCATATCTTTCAATTCGGTGATTTTATCATTTATACTGGTTCTGTATCTTCGTTCAATGGCATTGTGAGAACTGCGCTTACCCTCTCCTTGAGGAGCGTCTTTTTTACCGTCATTGGTTTTGATTAATGAATTGAGTGTTAGTCGTTTAGAATCAAGTACCACTGGTATTCCTGAAAAATTTTTCATACTGAGAATATGACTCTTCGCAGCATAAATCACTTAATAAATCGTTACCAGGAGTTACGATAGTGCCATTATTCAACATGATGGGAATCGTAGCTTGCACATTAGTGGAACTATTACACGGAGTGTATACCAATGTCGTTCCTGTTCGATTCTGAAAATTTTAATAAATTTAGAATCGCAAAAACGAGTATTAAATAAATGCGTTCGTAAATGCTCACCTGTTTTTTGGCGTTATTTGAGGTATTTAGTAAAGTAAGATCGGAAAAAGGAACTACTTTTTTTACGACAGACTCCTTTGGAGAATGAGCCATCTTATCAGTGCTTGCAATCGCACTAGAGTTATGAATTTTCACGGCTTGTGACTGGTTATTTTGCACATTACCGTTCATCGCTTTCACAGGAACTATTCTATATGATGAAGTATCCGGTTTCGGCTGTATACTACGAATTTGTTGAGATGATGCAGGTTTATTTTCGTTTTCTTTACTTGAAATTGCAGGGATCGTCACTTTAGGTAAAGCATTTGACGTCAGAGAGGGCAATTCGTTGATAATCTCTTTTGCTGGATTGTCAACATTTTCAAATACATTTCTCATTTGAGTATCCATTGAGATAAGATTACCGTTAGTTGTGGCATCTTTTGAAGTTGAATTAAAGTATACGGATTGAGGCGTCTCTAAAAAATCGGACGCCTGAGTTTGAGAACTAAAATTATCAGCTACAAATGATGGTAAATTTTCGCCAGAATCCAAAAAGTCAAATGGATTATCTTCACTTAAACTCATAGGATCGCTGAAATCTGGCATGAATAAGGTGTCATTGGTGAATAAATCCGATGACAACAGAGCATCTTCACATTTCATCATTAATTCTATAAAATAAAAGTTATATCAGAAGCTTTAATAATGATGCACATACTACATTTATAACGAAACATAAACGTTAGCGTATGGAAAAAACATGGGATACATTTTAAGTCGATTGTTTACTGTATATGCTTATTCCACTCCTACAAATATTCTAAGGAAATAGTAATTATGAGAGTGAAGTTCAAGATTTATGCAAAATAATGAAAATTTGAGAGTGACGAGGGAATAATTTAGCATTTATCGATAAATTTTAATTCAACAGTAAAAAAGAATTACCATCTATTTGAGTGATGGTGTTATCATTTTGGGTGAATCCAAAGGTATCACCACCTTCAGCCATAAATGTTCCATCGTTTTTCATCCAATCTTCGTTCTCAGCCATACTAATGATGAGTTCACTACTTCGTCACTAAAATAACAATATATTTTTCACAATTCATAAAAATCAAACGACATTTCGACCGCAAAATTCAAACACACATTAGACTACGTATTATCAAACGTACAAAACAGCCGAGCAACGAAAACATTCCGCGCAATACGAACACGAACATGACAAAACAAACATGAGGTGATTTTACGTCATCACTGACTCATTGCGACAAAACGCGCAATTAACAAAGCCCGGAAAGCGACGTTACGATAGAAAAAATATTCAAAAGTAACTAACGCTCTCTATGTAAAATTAAATGAATCTCGTGAGATTACGTTTTTTGGTTATGTAATGACTTGGCTTTGAAATAATTGTCGCATGTTGACAGTATTTTAACTTGGGGTGTTCGAAGTAGTAGTGTTGAGTTGGTATCTAAAATTTAGTCAACGTTTCCAGAAACGAAACTAAGGTAATTATTTTGAAATTTAAGTAATTTATCGATTATACTGCATGATCAGAATATATATTTTATTGATTGTTATACTTCAGTACATAGTTTTACCATAGAACTAGTTGTATACAAGTAACACTGTATACCTGATAAGGTCCGCAGTTAGGCATGCGGCGTATCTTTCAAGTTACGGAAGTTCAATTCATCTAGTTTCGTTTCAGATTTCACAATGGCTAAACTTCGAAGAGCCAAATCTAAAGAAGCCTCCGAGGTAGTCACCAGGGTGTATACAATCAATATGCATAAACGTTTGCATAATATCGGATTTAAAAAACGGGCTCCTAGAGCAGTCAAAGAAATTAGAAAATTCGCCACTCAACAAATGGGAACGAATGACGTTCGAATTGACACACGATTAAATAAATTTATTTGGTCTAAAGGCATCAGGTAATAGATTCGTGCGTTTAATTTTTTTTCATCACAATTTCTTTTGTTCAACAACGGCAATTTGACTTGTAGGAGTGTTCCATTCCGTATTCGCGTACAATTATCAAGACGCCGTAATGAAGACGAAGATTCACCCAATAAATTGTACACTTTGGTTTCGTGGGTTCCCGTACCCTCTTTCAAAAAATTGGGTACTGAAAACGTAGAAAGCACGCAGGACTAATTTAACTTTTAATTCCGTTAAGGTATGATGTGTACATCTTTTGAAATATAATGTTTTTTAAAATAAAAATAATCGAACATCATCTTATTTTGATTCTTTGCGCTGTTTATTATATTTCTACTTCGATCTTTGCGAATGTATCAATCATTTTCTGTAGTAATTGTTACTGTAGTATCTGACAGTGGCTGGTATTGTACACCCCACAACTTGCTGTTGAATACCACTGCAATTTAAAAAATCACTGAAACATTTTTCATAAATTATTCTTAGTGTGTTTTGTATTCGTACATATTTCTGATTCATCGAGAACGTCCTCAATTTTGGAACAGAAATTACGGCATTGTTGCTTGGAGAAAAGTTCAATTTTGATTGAGCCTTTCAACTGCATTACTTGTACTAGCCGTTCAGTTTCAACATTTATCTGAAATTAAATATGTTCTTGTTATGGCAAAATTATACTCAAAAGGAAATAGTGATATACCTCACGATATTTATTCATTTTGTATTTGTGTGATAATGAAACCCAATTCATTTTAGGAGCGGGGAGATGGTATCTCATAAAATACGGCTGCTTGTAAAAATTACGCGTCGTTTTTGCTGCTCTCAAATCACAATTTTTCCTGATCGTAAATGATTAATTTTTATTCTTTTACCCACTTTTGGTTATAATAGTAAATTGTGAAAAATTTGTTACCATTGTAAGAACCAATGATTCGATGCAACTTGAGAAGCGATTATCAAGTAATCTATTATGTAATGTGTTGGTAAATCGAAATTTGTTGATAAATTACAAGGTTCATAATTCAGCATCCACTGTTCTTTTAGGTAAATCTGAAAATTAAAAGGTCAAAAAAGTCATGCATCGCGTAGGTACGGTATATTATGTACATTATTTCATATTACTTCCGTGATATTGAAAACATCAACAGTATTATACCACCAATCATTCATAGCATCGGTAATTATTATTGGATGGTTACGTTTCAAGTAATTTAAATCTATTTCTTCATACATAGTGCTATGTAATCTGTGGATTTTAGTTATTGATTCACAACTCTAAGGGTAACAAAACAATTCGGACAGATTATTCTATTAGGTAATCAATTATTCAATAAATCTAATCCAGTGATTTCGTGGAATACTTCGACTTACAACACATTCGTTAATCCTAAATGTGCTAGGCCTATAAAACGGATTCGCCAGAACGCAACCTGTGTCTTGAATAAGAGAAAAAGTAGACTGTAATCATTTCAAAATCAATTACAATGGTAATTCGAGTACAAAAAATTAATTTTTACAAGTATGTTTACTTACACTGTGCCAAGTACCTTTAAAATATCCAACAATATGTGACTGGAAAATCGGATTATTTAAAAGATTGAAGAAAAATGTAACGAGTATTATTTTGAGGAATAACTTCAATACTCTGCTACTTTTCATTGCATTCATTCCGCCTTTTTCCATCAAAAATTAATCAGAAATGAAAGTTTTTTGAAACCGCAAAATTTTTTATCAACTGTTTAGTAAAATCTTCAAAAAAAATATTAATCCAAAAACAATGAAGGATTCATTAAGATCATTTAGTTGGATACGTGTGACGTTGTGAGCAACAATTATTACATGATTGTACAATAAGTAGCATATGTTTTTTCTAACAGATAAAAAATGTGATTTTCGAAATTTTAAATTTTGCTAATCATTTTTTTTGCGAACTGTATTACCTGCATTATTTTGTTTAATAAATTTAATTTTCAATATTTCATCTGAAAATTAAATTTTTTGCAACTTTGCAGCAGTATTAAAACAAGCTTTTGATACAATTTCGGTATCTGAATATATGCTTTGCATTTTAAACAAATCGGATATTTTTATTGGAACAATTTTTATTTCTGATCTACTTAATGAAGTAATCATGTACGATACGCATGAACAACGCTAGAAAGAAATTATTACGAACCCGCTCTCACGTATGAAAGTATCTCTGCTTACGTACAGATTATAAAAATCCAACGGCAAATACCTGTCAAAATGAAGTAGACGCGATTATACATCTTGAAAAAATTATCCACTGTTACCATTGCTTTACTTTTCGGAAAGACGAAATGCGCGGTTACGTGAGTTGGATTATGATTGAGGTTCAACAACCGAAAAAAGAAAGTAAGATACTTTGATTTTTTTTCGAATCAAAATTTCGCATAGAACTTTTGGCATGCGCTGTGATGAATACAAAATGATTATACTCTTCAGCAACTAATGTTTATGCAACTTTCCATTTTTCTTATTTCAGCGTTAAAATCGTACCATTTTCTACCAAATGCATCGTGACCTTACCAAAATAAACATTTCTTCGGGTGATGAACTAAAATCATCATGGCCTATTCAAATGTTAAATTATTTTTAAAACGAGTGTTTGACCTACTTCGATAAATAACAATGGACAAGAATGAAACTTCATATTTAATTTTTGAGTAATTGACTACTCAACTATACGAACACATGCTTTTGCGTTGTTAAAGTCAAAATGAAAAAAGTGTATTTTTCTTATTTTGCGAAAGAATGAAAGTTGAATGAATATATTTTTTCTTGCCAAAATTTGGATCGTTTGAGTTGCTATTGTACTGCTCTTTAATTAAAATTAAGGTGAGAAAACAACATGGTACTTATTGAAAACTCAAGTTTAAATTAATTATGTATGTGTTCTTTTTGGAATTTATCAAAATTTCACAAAAATGAAAAATCAGCTTGTATTATAATCTTGTAATTATTAACGTCAACATACGCAGATATAAGAAGAAATTATATCATGTATCATAGTGGTTGGCGAAGAGTATGCAACTTAAATGTCAAGCTAATAGGATAATTATTTTTCGAATGAAATATTTCAAATTCAAGATGACGTATCATACCAAAAATATTTAATTACCTACACAGAATGTATCAAGAAAATCATTATTCAATTAAAGTTATACTCCAAGCGTTCTATGTATTTCTCTTTAGAGAATCACAAACACCGCGAAAATACTCAAAACATCTTTGTTTAGGAACTATCGTACAAGTTTCTAAACAAATAAATTCTCAATGAAGATGTGTGAGTAAGAAATTTTAACTCCAAATCATTAATATGGGTCATCCATAAGTCCATAACTAGCACGTAGGTAGTTAGATACGTCGGTATAATTTTTTTCCTCCAAATTCGCAGAAAAAATCGGGCAGAATGCTGCTTTCATTAACTGTTTAAGTGTTACAAATGAGAAATATTTTATGGCAAGTTTCTTCAAGTCACTATTGTAATTATTGTTCCCTATCGAAATTCGCATCTCACAGGTACCTCTTATTTGTAATACGTTCACTTCATACTAGTGTACTGTGTATGAGATAGACCTAATTATTCATCTTAAATAACCTCTTTTCTTTTTCATTTCTCAATTTCTTAATTTTAATTTTGGTAAGTTACCAAATAGGTACGTAACCTACATAAGACATAAAGGTAGTTTAGGTACATACGTCAAAAATGATGTATGATGTTAAACTGTATATTTGGAATTTTTTTTATACCATCGATAATCTCTGGAAATAAAGAATTTACGAAAAATGTGGGTACAGAAAGAACTAGCAATGTACCTACTTTTATTTGTTTATATTCAGTTTCAAACCTAAACTAACTTATTAAAATTTATTTTAAAATGAAAATTACGATAATAATTAAGATATAAAATATTTAATAGAAAACTTGTAAAACTTATTTGAAAAAAGGCTTCAAAATGGAGGAAAGTGAATTAAAAAATTTCAATAAAAAAAATTTCGCGTTAAATGCGATTGTTCATTTGTTTTTGGCCAGAGAACGAAAACTGTCAAAAAAAATAGCACATGGAACATTTCATGGAGAAGACATAAAAAATAGAATATTGACAGCGAAATTGTCGTAAATTACATGATTATCGCTCACGAATATCTGATTACAGTTGCGCCTTGCCGACAAAATGATTTTTTTCTATTGTTTAGATGCTTAACAGAGAAAAATGCTGTATTGTAACCAAATCAAATGTAACACGAACGAGCAGTTGGGACTTGAAACTGTACCAGTTGTAGTATCCGTCAATCGTCATCAGTGCTAGTAGTAGGATGTCCTGTTCATAGTGTCGTCTTTACCCCTGAAGGAGTTATTGTTATGACTGAAACTTGACCTATAATTATTAGTTTCTACCTGTGCGCCGTACATACGAACGCATTTTACAAATATATTTCGTTTTTCGTACCAGTTATCAAATCGTAATTTTTGCATCGTATTTATGTGATTATTGATTAAAATAAAATTCAACGAAACAAATTGTAAAAAAAGAAATTTGGTAAGTAAATGTAAATATAATTTTTTTTCCAAAATTCTCGTCAGTGTATTAAATTTTTTTACTTTTCTCTTAATACCTGTTTGAACCTTGAAGATTTTTTTCTCACTGAACTCCGAATGATCAATCATTATTTAATAATTATCTATCCATGTGAAACCAGTTATATGAACTCATAGAAGTAATTCATACCGTTACACCGTTCAGTTTGTAAGAACTTTTAATAAATCTATACGTGTGTCTGTGTACTTATCTGTAATATATAATATTCCTATAAATGTCGTCACGCTGTTCCAAAATTTATTCGTGCGTTAAATTAGAAAAAATGTGTAGTCATATATTTCTTATCGAGCAAGCACAGGCACATTTTCTTTTCGTATTATTTTTATCAAAAACTTTGTGAATAATTAATTTTCCTTATAATTTCAATTTTTTTCATTTCATTCAACGTTCCGACATTTTGGAAAATGCAGAAAAAATTTCTTAATTCAAGGTGTTTAAACATCCCATTTTCAGTTTCCCGAAGCTTATATCACAAATTAAACATATCGTAGAAAATACATAATGATGACATTTTTAAATATAAATTTTAATCATTCAGGATATCCAGGCATTTACCTAGTTTCAAAAAAATACTTTTGAATTTTAAAAATAAGTACATTCTAGTTTGATAAAAATGTATTTAGCACGAAAAATAATTCGATGGTAGTGTTTTAATTTTTTACAACTATTTTAATGATAAATTTATTACAAAAATCATGCAGCATCTTTTTCTTGTTTTTTATGTTACCTTTTTATTATTTTTCTTCGTGATATTTTCATCATAATGTAGGTAATAAAATCACTAATTTTAACAAAAAAAAAAAAATGAACAAAAATTAAGAAAAAAATTCAAGTAAATGAATGCATGAAAAAAAATTAGTTAGTTGGCAAGGTACCATAACAATATCTACGTTACAGGGATTTATTCACTGTGGAAAAAATTTCGATAAAATTTTGTTGCATAGGTATGTATTGAAATGTTGTGATACTTTTAAGTAGAGATTTATTTGAAATTAGAAAAACTTCTCTACGAATTATTTTATTTGAAAAGTTCAGCTACTAAAACTCATGTTGAAGCGTTAAGTTACTAAACTAACAAATTTTAAAGAAAAAAAAAAAACAGAAAAATATATATATATAATATACAAAATTACAGAAATGTTATTGTTATTATTGTGGTAAAATTCCATTTTGGGCTAACCGTGCGAAGTCCCTCTACTTATCTAAATACCTACTTATATTAAGAACGAAAGGCATAAAACTGGTTTAGCAACTTCATTAGTTTTTGATTAATTCAGAGGTGTACTGAATTACACTTCGTTGATTTGTTCTAACTAGAAACTTGCAGTGAATTTTATTTTACGTAAATATATCACTTATTAGAGTATGACCAAATCAAAAATTAACATAGGTAGGTATAGGTAATTTAATTTAAGCAAAATTTATCTTGATAATTATCTCTCAAAAGACGTTGATTTCAGTAACGAACGTTACTCATGCGTATTGTACTGCGTACTTATACGATTCACAATTTTATTTCTATGTACTTGTTTTAGTTTGAAAAACTCGTGAATTGATTCGAATTCATTGTAATGAAGTGAAATGGAAAAACATAAAGACAATGTGTATCTGACAAGCAAACGGATCGCAGTGAATAGTAATCTTGAATCTGCATCATGTAATTAAAATATGGCTTTAATCCATTCCATTTGCGAAATACTTTGGTTCATTTTCTTCATTCTGTTTTGTCTGACGGTTAGTAGTTTTCTTTTGTTTTCGATTTAGATGAGTGGGTTATAGTAGCTAACTGCAAAGGTATTATTTTCATAAAAATGTTTATTTCAGAGTGCCGAAGATGAAGGTTTTAAAGCGTTAAGAAAAAAACCGGAGACCAATATATTTAATTTTTTAAGACTCATATTTTTACGAATGATTTATGGTTTTGCGTCGATGTTCGGTCTTGGAGACTTTTTGGAGGATTTTGCCGGAGGAGTTTTCGCTCCGCCGTCTACAGATGAATACGACGGTTTGGATTATGGAAACGATTATAAAGAATACGATGATTACGATTACCTCTAATCGTACGACCTCTGATATAATCAACGTGCCTCACAGATTCTTTTCTTCTTAATTATGCGAAGATTTTTTGTAACTTTTATGCATACAACTTTCATTAAATATAGACTATATTTTTATTTTTTGTAAAATTTACGACTATTTTTATTTCGAAAATGTCAAATGAATTTATCTGACAGGTAAGTCGGTAATTTTTTTCTATACGCTTGAACCGATGATCATTTGTGCGTGATGTGCATCGAGATTCAAGACATGTAGATATCGATCAAAGAAATTTTGAGGTATGGCAAACGAAAGCTGTCTCCAATTGAGGGTAATGTGTTGTCGAGCCAATTTGTCATACTCCACTTATGATACTCACTCTAAAAATTCTGATATAAAACTCACCGCCTAGTAAATCTGAATTATTTCGGTCACACTTATTTGCTCAAACACGCAACTTGATTTCGTGTCATTAGGTTTGCATATCTTTGCAATAAAGGAATAGGTACTTTAAATATGTTTATTGTTCGTTTTCTGCGTTTAAGTAAATATTACATATTTTAGCTTAATTCCGCAGAATAGATGAGAAACGCGAGTTACGAGTTGTGTAATGTCAAGTACCTAATTCTACTTTACTTTTCGCGAGACAAATGTCAGGAGGAAGTTCTGCTTTATTATTGAAGTATTTCAATCATACAACCGCATTAAAACTTTCATGATGATTATAGTCATTCATTAAGGATATACTATCGATGAACTGTAGTTGAATATTTAATGAATTTTGGATTAGTTATCGTATTACACAGAGAGCTTTCACAGGCTTTCAAGCGTTGGAGGAATTATACAAAAAAATTAACTAGCAAATCACTCTTCGCAATCTTATATTTTGATTTTTTTCAAACTAAAAAATATAAATAAAAATCTGTACAAGTAACAGTAAAGGAATAAACATAATACAATTGTTCCGTAAAATTAATTCTTAAGATCGTTGAAAAATTAAATAAAAAATAAAACAATACTGATAGCAAAGTTTTGGTGAGAAATGAAAACATTTCAATCATTTCTCAAATGTAAACTTATTTCGAAAATTTAAACATTGAATATAGGAAATTACTTCAAATTCACTTTCAAGCTTTTGATAAAACGGTTTTCAATCGCCATCGTCTTCATCGTCATCGTCATCGCTGTCGTCGTCGTCGTCATCATCGTCATCGCTGTCGTCGTCATCATCATCGTCATCACTATCATCGCTTTCATCATCATCGTTGTTCACTTCATTGCTTCCATTTTCGGTTGAATTTTCACTATCGCTCGAAGAATTACCTGATTCTTCATCGGAACAGGAACAACTGCTACTACTACTTTGCGTTTCTTCATCAGATTCATCGGGCATTTCTACACAATAAATTACACATTTATGAATATTACATCATAAGATGATTTAAGAGGAAAAAATACCCCACTTACCATTACTCATTCTATACACTCTAAAACTTTCAGAATTAGGTATAACTGGTTTTGACCCAGTTGCGGCACTGGATAAACGTTTATGTCGTCTTCTTTTTATCACCACCGACTTTTTCCTAAACGAAAACAAAAATAAAAAAATGTAGATGAACAAATGCAATAAATCATTTAGCATAGCTTCAACTCATGAATCAAAAAATTAGACATGAAACACAACGTTGAAAGGTATCACTTACTCCGCGGTGCTGCAGGCGGAATCGTTGGGCCGTTTGAATATGATTGGTAAATCTTGATTATCTATAAAAATATATACAATAATTTAATATCGAAAAAGATATACGTAATAATATTTCGTCATATCTTACGAGAAGCAGATGCGACGTCGAATTTTTTGGATTCTTTTATGTTAGTTTCGACATTAGAAAGTTCCTTTCGTTTTCTTTTACTTTTATCTGAAATAATGTCATAAAATTTCATCATTAAAATTTTCTGAAAACGTATTTTGAGAATATAAAACAAAAATAAAGTGGCTGATGCTCGATTACAAATACGAAATACAGCCAAAAATATGGCAATTGGTTGTAAATCGCTCTTTCGTATAAAATATTCATTGTCGTCTCATTTTATAATTGACACGTCAATACTGCAGGGAAAGAAAATGTTAATTTTCGTATCCACAGCTTATTTTAAACAACCTCAACTGTATTTAGCGTTTATCGATTTGAACACACAAAATGAAAATATTACCGAACATGTTATTCGTATCATTAGCGATTTGCTTTTCAGGCTTTTCAGCAGTACGTTTTGTAACTTCCGACGTACCAGCACCGGTAGTTTCGTCTAGCTCGAGTCGCCCAAGCTTTTCTCCCTTTTCTGAAAAAAAAACCGTTTGGAATGGAATTGATAAAAAGGTATAAATTCAGAAAATATTTGCAAGAAATACCATTGGCTTGCAGTTGAGCTTTACTTTGACGGGTCAATTTTCGTTTAATATTTGCCATTTGTACTTTAACCAAGTTCACTCGTTTCATTCTAGCTCTTTTGTGCTTGAGTAATTCGCTTTTGTCCAATAGTTGCAAAAGTTTACACATAATATCATTATCACCCTAATTTGCCAAAAAATACAGAAAAAAGCAAGGTTAATTACGAAAAGTAACAGTAAAGCCATAAATTTAGGCCAGGAATTTACCATGCGATTACTAGGATCGGCTATGGCTGCTAATTCTTTATCGATTTCAGCAGCTTGGACTTCTTCCACCGGAGTACATTCCACTCTAGATTTATCGTTCGGAGTTTCTTTAAAAGAAACTTGATCGATAAGCAAACCAGTTGTCATGTCAAACCGATTGCTGATGAAATCTTTTTTTGCTTGTCTTATAATCGCTCCGCCCTACGAAGTAAAAATCCTACGTAATGTCGATTGTTCAGAATAAATCATAAAAAGATTAGAGATTATTCTTACTTGTTCTTTCATGCGTATCCCTGCTTTGTAAAAAATGGTTTCTTTGGAATTGTACGCTAAACAATTAGAAATCATCAAGTTGAAATCAGCTTCTAAAGCTTCCAGAGTGGGATATTGAAAATCCTTGATTTTTTCAGACATGGTCTGTAAATCCATAGGATTTTTAATAATATCTCCGTAGTCTGGAACTTCATTTTGATCCACTGGTTCGATAAATATTTCACCCGTATCTCGAGCTTTCAGCTGAGCGACTACTTTAAGAAGAAACGCGTTGAACGGATTCAAAGCTGTTAATGTATATTCCTCTTTCCTAGTATGAGCAATATTACTGAATTAATCGGAGACCATCATTGTGATTTACCATCAATATAATATACTTACACTTTGACGAATTCTTTCTTATGTTTCTCCCTTTTCCGTACCAATTCGCAAAGTAATCTAGCTCGTTCCAAATCTTGTCTTAAACCTTGCCAATATTTCATTTGACGATATAATTCGCCCTGTAGGTGCGAAAGAATGAGAATGGTATAAATATACCAGCACCGTAGGAAATCAATTACATCTGAATAATACGGCCAATAAACTCACAATGTCTGTAACTTGCTCGATAGATTGTTTGGATTCATCTCTACGCGCTAAATGGGATGTCTGCAGACGTCTTAATAAAGGAACACCATTTCTGAACTGTCTTTTCAAAGTCCAATAAGCGATCAATCGTTGAACAAAATGTGATTTTTTTGGAGTATTAATAAGAGATGCGATTTCTTGAATTCTAATTTTAAAAAAATACAAGTTTGAAGAAAATTTGAAAAAAAAAGTCGTCTCAGCGATGCAATAGTAACCTTTCAGGAGGAATAGTGGGTATTGATATAACTGGAGCAACTGAACGTTTTTTAGCAAGTACTCTTCGAGCGGTTTTCATTTTATCATTCGATGACACAACGATGTCTTTTTTCTTATTTGCAGCCTGCATACGAGCTTTGCTTTCTGCATCAACTGGGGCATGTGTATCACAATAAGCTATTTTCTGTACAAGTACAGCTCCTGAGAAATACATTAAACATGAAATTACAAAAATAACGGTGTTATTTTACGCGTCAAACAACTTACCTAAATTATTGTCTCGCACGGTTTCCATTTTCATATATAAGCCAGCTTGTTGTGCACAAGTCACATGAAATGCAGAGTAGCAGTTGGTCTTGTGACACTGAATGCAAGCACCAACTCCACGTTGCTTACAAATGTAACACGTCAGTCTCCACCTCGCAGCGGGTATAGATTCTATGCTATCGATAGGTTCTAAAAATACCTGATGAGGAGAAAATTATAAAAAGGTTCGAGAAATTTGAAAAATTATTTATATGCATATTTTATTACCGTATTGGCAAATCGAACTTCTGGAATCCATAGAGCACAAACTACGTGTGCCCAATGAGCACGATCTGTCTGCTTGAATGCACCACCATTATTGGGACAAAGTACGCAGTCTACTGGAGCTGAAGGTGAATGAAGACATCGACTAAAATGATATATATTATATCATTTGAAAAATTAAGCAGTTCACAATATGTAAATACAAATTTACCGGCATAACCAGTGCCCTTCAGGAATATATGGAACGCCATAGCAATCTTGATGAACAGCCAAATTACACATATCGCAAAATAATATAACGTTGGAATTTTGGCACTCTCCATCCAAACAAATTGAGCAAACAGCTTCGTCGTCAATCACCGCTAAGGAACTGTCAACTTCCTTATTCATTTGCTAAATTCAGTACATTACGAATTAATTAATATCGTAAAAATCATCGAACAAGCTGATTATAAAATGAAATGTTTACAACTAAGAAGTAGGATTCTTTTTCCAGGCGATCCATTAATAATTCAAACGATTCCATTGAAACTGGAGGTAGGTCATTTTTCGCCCTGTTTTCGTTCATCATTTCCAACCAAACCGTATCTTCTTCATCCATGTCATACTCAACCTCCACATCCAATTCCTCAGCGGATCTTTCTATAAATCTGTTGCGATACAATACATTACAAATGTTAAATTCTCAATGTTTAATGGTATTGTATGATGCTTACCTTATGTAAGAATTTGGAAGCGAAGGTGCATCTGGTATGTTATAAGACGAAATTTCTTTACAATTAGCAATAGGTAATTTTGGTACAACTTCACGAGATTTAGTCAAAGTGCTACTGACATTTGTGTTCTACACAACATCGCAAATTTTAGATGTAATGAAAGAAATGAGGCAAATTTCGTGACTTACGTCCAATTTATCGCCGTATTCTTCTTCATAATCGTCTTTAGCACAGACATCAACTGTGGTTTTTATATTACAATGCGACATTTTGCTGAAGACTTCGAATTGCACAAACATTTTAGATTCGTGAGGATTTTCTTCGTCCGCAGAATCCACAGTTTGAACGACAATAGGAGGTGGTTCTGGTAATCTTGCACATCGTCCTCTCCGACGACCTGATAAAGTGTAATGGTATATTAATTATTGCCTTTTCTGGTATAATGTAAATAAAAATGATATCGTTCATACTGTGTGATTTATGAGAAGCCGGCGCTGGGATATTGGGCAGTTCATCGAAAAACTCTCTTAATTTAGCAATTGAGTGATTGGCATGATTCAGATGATATTGCAGGCCACACAGTCCTTGGTACAATTTACCGCATTCTTCAATGGGGCATGTATAAGGAGGGTCACGTACACGACGTAATTTTCTGCACAGTTCCAAAATGTTGAAATCTTCGGCCTTCATCTAAAGTGAAAATATTAATGTAATTTCATCCTCAAGTAGATTTAAGCTACGCATCTTGTCTTACAATTTTTTTGGTGATATTACAAATTAAGTACCAAACAATTATAATACAGAAAGCATTTCTGAATAATCTGAAAAATGAACAACAGTTTACTAATATAATGTAAAAGTTTTAAAACAAAAATTTCTTAAAATCATTAAAAACCGGTTGATCACTCATAACTTTGTTAAACAATTTCGTGATAAAAATTGGGATGTTATGATTCTAAAGCTTCAAGTTTTTATTCAATGAGTTGTAATTAAAATTAGTTAAAACAATTTTATTTACCAGTCAGAAACGTAAACTCCTAAACTCGAGATAAAAAATACGAATGTAAAAAATCATTTCTGATTTAATCTAACTAGATTTTAATTTAAAATGAAAAAATTATTAAAAATGGTTTAGAAAGTTCACAAAAATCAACTATTTTTTTGCAATATTTTTTTGTAAAACTGTTTTGTTTTAATGTTTTAAATAATTCGTTAGTTCTGATTGGTTAGTCGAGGAGGTTGTGGTTAGAGGGAGCGACATTCAAACGTTGCCGATCACCAACGTTCCACAACTTTAGGCTGTTTTTCGGTTTTGTTTTGGATGGTGCCTCAATGTAGCATATTTTACATGAGGCCGGTGGCCGGACCAACACCGCTGGGGCGCTGAGCCTGCTCTGCTTGCTTGTGCCTGCTTCAGCGCGTTTCGCGCTTTCGCGGATTTAGCGTAAGTACTGTAAGTACTAAGTACTATGCGTACTATTATACGAAGTATTTTGCAAATTTCATAGACGATTTCTTGTATTTTGCGCAATATCGTACACTTCATAGGTTATCGTTCTTCGGTTCTTCATATAATTCGCTTGTACGTTCAGTGATTCAAGGGCAACGCATGCATTTCATGATTTCACACTGAAATTGAAACTATATGTTGTAAACTAAAAATAATAAAATATTTCTCTAGCCAGTGCCAGACTCTCAAACTGGCAGACTCCCCGAGTCTCAGATTCCCGAGAACTTCATTTCACAGTCTTCCTCCTGAAATTTATATATTTTTTTCCTCAAAGTGAAGAAGAGGTTAGCGCCTACAAAACACATGATCAGAAGTAATAAGTAAAGTATTTCTTGAATAATATATTCCTGAAGAACTGAAGTTGAAAGTTGAACTGTTAAAGCTTGAATTGTGACTGTGTGAGAGACTGTGACTGTTGAGGAATCATCCAGAATAACATTGGAAAATAGACCATCGTGTTTCACTCAAACTCCGCGCCCCGCTTCATCACCTCCCTTCATCGTATCTTCGCATTACACAAGTGATAATGAAGTGAGACTGATAATGAATTTAATATGATGCTTTTACATTTTCTTTGAGTGCATTGATGTCTTATGAAATCGTTTTACTTCGTCTTCATCAATTTGTGGAAAAACTTGATTTTATAGTGAAATGATATAACTTGATGATTGTCTTGGTTACTTTTCGGGTTGAACGAGGATTTTTGAGAATATTAATGATATAATGATAGAGTAATACAATTTCAGAATTGCAATGAACTTGCCGTGGAAACGTTGAAACTTGTTTGATTGTAAGAAAGTTTTTCATGGCTGGAGATTGAACGACTGATCATTTCGATATCACTCATCGACAATTGAACAGGATTAGTTTTTATTGAAAATTTTCAAATTTCGATGATCAAGTGAGTGTACATGTATACCTTATTTTCAATGTGTTCCACGAATACGATTGAGTCTTTTAATTTCAAAATCATGATTCTACTGGCGTTGTTGATAACATTTGACAAAAAAAGTAGTATTCTTCTAAGCATAAATTTGTGATTAGGTACTTATTTGTAATACGATTGATTGAACGTTATTTTTGTTATGATATGAATATCTATTCTTTTCATTCCTGCGTAAAAAATGTCGCATTTGTTACTATTAACGCTATTACTTCACCACAATCATGCGTTGTGGTGACGTAAAAATTGTTTTATTGCAAAGGAAGAACCGTTATCTCTTGAAAATAACTTTTAGTAATTTTTTACTAGTAGAATAATATATCTACCGTATTCGTTTTTAGTTTTATTTCCGAACACTAAACAGATAACTTACTATCTCTAAAAAGGTTATGTTGTTGTATAATTATCTTACACTTAAAGGTGAAGTGTTCCGTGCCTAATTTCGAAACATACACCAAAGTACATGCGCATAAATTAATCATCAAAGTACTACCTACCTGAATGAAAGTTTCAGGAATGAAAAGATATACCGCCAATTTACCAGTGTTCAACTCGTCGCGATGTCGTCAATGAAACCACAAACTGTTATCTGGTAAGTTACATTTTTTTATGTATGTTTTTGATTGCAGCAACAATGTAGAAATCCTGAGGTGTTTTTAAAGTGAAAAAGTCCTTATTCTGAACTTATCAATAACTTGTTATATTCAGCTTTATTAAAGACCTCGGTGTTGAGATTACCTAACTCATCGTAGTAAATTAGCATCTTAAAAATTGTCATCGAATCTTTGTTATAAAATAATTCAAACTTAATTGTTCGTATATTAAACGCTTTTTTACCAAAAACTATTTGTATGTTAAGAAAGATCAGATATTAATTTTCGTTGAACCATGAATGACTAGATTTGATTTATACGATTTCTTATTTACAGCTTGCATAAAAAATGTAAAGGGTTTAAAAGTCAATTATTTATCAGATAGTGTAATCATTTAATGCTAGCAAGATTTGAAATTTTCTATCTACGTATTTTGATGGTAAAGTCGAAATGATGGATTCAGCGATCTATTGTTTTTTAATAACCTGTTCATATTACTTATTACAAAAGAAACAAAAATGAAGAAACAAAAGCATCGAAACTTTTTTCCATTTAAAGATTTGAAATTTCTGCAAGTCTCACTTTGAAATAATCAAACTGTAATATTGACGTGAATGAATTTGTAGATTTGTATGCGTTATAAGCAGAATGTTTCTTTTTTCATGTTACTAAATATTAAAAGTATGTATGTTTTTTTTCAGTTTATTGATAGGTTTAACCGTGCTATTAGTTTATGGTTTTGCAAAAGCATTTTCCGTTCTTTTGAACCATTTACGTTATACTGGCGATGAAAAATTAGAAAATAGTTGGATCTTTCGATTAAGTTTAAATTTGCTGGGATATGCCACGATTTTCATCCCGGGTTTCATCATTTACCAGTATGTGACAAGGAGCAAAATTGCTGAATCTACAGGTGATTTTTTCGCATCAAATTTTTGGATAAATATCTTAAACACTTCGGTGTTTTCATTCAATAATTTACTGTACTTAGTCTTTCACAGTTCAATATTTATTTCTTACTTATTACAGATCGGAATTTCTTTAGTTGCTTTGTTAGAGAATGTTTTTTTGGATCTGATAAAAAGGCATATGTGAGTCTGGATTCTGGTGCCTCAACGAAACCACGAACATTTTTTCAAGAAGCAGTTCAACTTATTTTTTGTTCGATTGGTTTACTTGGAGCTTATGTAATATGGGGATTACTTCAAGAAAAAATAATGACTCAGGTAGCTCGAGTTAAATTTTAGTGTATTATTGCAAAACGTAAAATCATTGAAATATTAAAATAATTTTTAAGCAATATGAAAATGGTGACGGAGAAAAAGAACTTTTCAAGGATTCGCAGTTCTTAGTGTTTGTGAATAGAATATTGGCATTTTTACTATCTGGTGTTATTATCTTGATTTTTCATCAACCGAGACATACAGTTCCGTTATATAAATATATTTATTGTTCCTTTTCAAACATAATGAGTTCCTGGTGTCAGTATGAAGCTTTAAAGTTTATTAGTTTTCCTACTCAGGTATGTAGTACTGTATAATATTTAGTCTCGTTTTCGTAAATTCTTTGTTTTTTTCACTCGTAATAAATTTAATATTTTTTATTTTACATTAGGTGCTAGCTAAAGCATCAAAAATTATTCCCGTTATGTTGATGGGAAAAGTAGTTTCTAAGAAAAAGTACGAATATTACGAGTACATCACCGCAATATTTATATGTGTTGGTATGGCAATGTTTTTAGTAGGATCTAGAGACACCACTAAAAATGGTATTAAAGTAAACTAGAGCTTTTTGTTTATTTTATGGAATCGTTTTCAAATGTGTACATTTAATTACCAGATGAAACAGTTACCACATTTTCCGGAGTCATATTGATAGTCGGATATATGGTATTCGATAGTTTTACGTCAAATTGGCAGAGTAAGCTTTTCACTCAGTACTCTGTAACGTCCTTGCAAATGATGTGCGGTGTTAATTTGTTTTCCTGCTTGTTAACGACGGTGTCGTTATTTCAACAAGAAAGTTTCAGCGAATCGTTTTATTTTATGATAAAGGTGATAATTACTCATTGGTTAAAACGCTTTATTTAATTTTTTTTCAATTTCCATTTATTTTTCAGTTTCCTTCATTCGCGCTTGATTGTTTCATTTTATCGGTGTGCTCTGCGGTTGGGCAATTGTTCATATTTTACACAATTTCTTGTTTTGGTCCGGTAGTTTTTGTTATCATAATGACGGTTAGACAAGTACGTGGGTTTTAATTCATTCGCACGTGTTTTGAAAAAAAAAACGCAACATTTATATCATATATGCACTTCTTATTTCATTTGCAGGCAATCGCCATTATTTTGTCGTGTATTACCTATCAACACGTGCTAACTTCCATCGGAGTAATTGGAATATTTATAGTTTTTCTAGCGATATTCTTACGAACGTACTGTGGCCAAAGAATCAAACGTTTGAAAAAGAAATCTCCAAATTCTTCAGCAGCGTAAAACGAAATAACGCTGAACGTGTGATGGTATTTTGTTAAATTAACATGTAATGATGTGCCTTGCGTTTATAAATCAACGTATGATTTTTCTAAAAACACTTTCGTTTCGTAGTTGCTAGTTATGAAGTATAGAAAAGTTTTCAGGTTTTACAGCTAACGTATTTGTTGTTTCATAGTCTTTAAAAGGAAAACTTCAAATTTAGAATCTCGTTAGTCTATTATTTTAGTAATTAAAATGTTCAGTTGTTGCATTTATTTATTTATTTATTTATTTATTCATTCGCGCATATGTTCATTTTCAACTTTTTGCAATATTGCATTTTTAAAAAATCTGTATCGTCTTCCACCTATTACGTACATAAGTTCAGAAAGATCATTTTGTTATTACCTAATACCTAAGTAGTTCGTATTTCGTACCATTTTTTATTTGGTTATCGATTTGTATTGTTTGAAAAAAAAATTATGAATTGAGTTTTTGTTTATTGTTATAATTTTAGACCATTGAATTTGTCTCAGTGAAAAATGTAAATTAAATTATGATTTCGTCATACTGAAACATGGCGAATATATTTTTTGATAGCCTTGCTTCAAAAATATTATGATGCGATATGAGTTTATGATTATGATTACTTCAAACGAATAGGGTGTAGCAATATAAATGCCATACGACAACATTTGCGAGATCAGGGGTTAATACACATATAAATGGCTGTTAATTCGCTATAAAATGAGGTGTAATTAAAGAAATCAACTGTTTTTCTTTTTAGTTCCATCTGAAGGTTTCCCTGAAATAGTCCCAAATTTATGGTGAGTTAAATTGAAAATAATCTGTAGTTGATAGTACGTAGATGCTGTAAACTTTGAAGCATGTAGAACAGGTTGTAACAAGTTGCTGTTCTTTAAATTTGATAAAATGACTCATGTGATTTACTAATAATGCGAAATTCCGCCATTTTGTTTTACAATGTTTAAAATTACTTCGATAACTATAGCTGTGTATGACTCCTTGTTTCATGTAGCAAGAAATTATCTCGATACATATTGGTCAAGCTGGAATTCAAGTTGGTAACGCTTGCTGGGAGTTATTTTGTATAGAACACGGAATATGGCCAGATGGTTTTAAAAACGATGTTCCTGATTACTGTCCACCTCGTGAAATATCGTTCGAGTCATTTTTTGAAGAGACAGACTTTGGAAGATTTGTTCCTCGAGCGGTGTTAGTCGATTTAGAACCTCTGGTTATAGGTATTTGCTTTTTTTAAAATTCTACAGCAAACGTAATATCGAAATCTTGATAACAACGCACTAATTTAATGGTGCGGTAGAAATCGAACGGCATTAACGAGTTCAGTTTTTACCGTGTTCCATTATTTTGTGTTTCACTCGACTTGATTCGTTTAATGCTACTACAGTTTCTTGTTTACCTATCAAAATATTATTATTCAGTTTTATTGTGTAGATGAAATCCGTAACAATCAATATAAATACTTATTTCGGCCTAGCAGTTTGGTATCCGGTAAAGAAGATGCGGCGAATAATTACGCCAGAGGATATTACACAATTGGCAGAGAAGTTATCAAAACAGTTTCAGATGCTATTAGGCGGGAAGTAAATTTATGCGACAGTTTAGAAGGATTCATGTTCTTTCATTCAATGGGCGGTGGTACTGGCTCTGGTTTAACCACACTGATTTTAGAAACACTAAACGAGGAGTATGTGAAAAAAAAACACTTGGAATTTGTAATTTATCCGTCACCTCGAGTACGCAGTTGATCATTTTTATTCCCTAGAACAATGCCAGTGTTATTATTGAAATGACGAACGTTTTTATCTATTTTTTTGCAGTTATCCACAGCCACTGTCGAACCTTACAACGCTGTGTTATCAACTAATGGCAGCATCGATTTAACGGATTGTGTATTTTTAATGGATAACGAGGCGTTATACGATATATGTTCTTTGAAATTAGACGTAGAAGATCCGACTTACGTAAATTTAAATAGAATTTTAGCTCAAGTAGTTTCCTCCCTCACCGCAGCTTTACGATTTGATGGATCCATAAACGTCGAATTATCAGAATTTCAAACTAATTTGGTACCGTTCCCAAGAATTCACTTTCCGTTGGTTACCTACGCTCCTTTTTTAAGTTCGTACAGAGCTACTCACACCAGAACTACCATTTCACACGTAACGAGATTATGCTTCGAGCAGTCAAATCAGTTACTAAAGTGTGACCCAACAAGGGGAAAATATATGGCTTGTGTTCTTCTATATCGAGGTGTTATTCCGCCAGCTGAGATCAATACTTCTTTGAGAATTATAAAGCAAAGTAAAATTCCTTTTGTGAACTGGTGTCCAACAGGATTTAAAGTAGGAATTAATTTTCAACCACCCGCTAATTTTCCGGACACCACGATGGCTACTACTCACTTAGCATTATGTTCAGTAGCCAATACAACGGCCATATCCGAAGCATGGGCTAGAATAGATTATAAATTTGATCTTATGTTCTCCAAAAGGTGTTTTGTTCATTGGTATTTGGGAGAAGGTATGGATGAACAAGAATTTATGGACGCTAGAGAAAATTTAGCTGCTCTGGAGAAAGATTATTACGAATGTGTTTCTGAAAATGTGACGGAGGGATCGACCACACCGTCGACTACAGCTAAGGGTACTGCTACAGGTGACCGAAAACAGTCCACCGCTTCAACATCACGTAGGCCACCGTCTCCTTCCAGAGCATCCCCTTCAGGAGCAAAAACAGCAACCGCAAGTACACGTCGTTGAAAATAGCCTTCTTCCGAGATAATCACTGAATTCCCACTCGAAATTTCTGTATTTAATTGTTTTTTTTTGCTATTATCTCGATTTGAAAGTGATTTTTAGTACCGTTTCAACTGGAGTAGGTAGTTAAAATTTTTAATCTTCAGTTCGATGCATTCTTGTATCTCGTGTCCTTTCGATTACAAACGATTTTTTTGTTATGAATTTGAAAATAAATTTGTTGTATTTTCTTTGCTTATCAATATTTCAAAAATTAATCAATTTTATTTTGATTGATTCATGAAAATAAAAATTTAACAATAACCCACGAGGCAAACTGAAGTTGGAAGGGAAATATTTTTATTACGAAGTCGTACTGTAGGTTACTATAGCAACTCGGATTATTTTACAAACATTCTTGAAAGGTAGTGACCAATTTTTAAATCAAGAAATTCATATGGAATAATTATGGTTCAATCATCGTTGCCGTTTGAAGTGTTGCTTTATTTAAATTATAATTATTTTATTCTTTTCGTCATTTCGGAATTGGTGTTATACCTTTTCAAAATCAGTCATCTGCCTTACTCAACAGATGCAATATTCATTGACGCGCTCATTTTCAAATTTTATTGTTCCATACAAGTTTGCAGAATTCAAGTTGGACGAAAAGGTAACTTGACTGGAAGAAATACTTATGTAATTGTTTCGTTATTATTAATTATACCATCTTTAATCGGTATCTTGTACATTACGCTGATCCAACTGAAAGTATTACGATTAGAAGTAATTCTATGCTACATTGAGATTGCAATGGAAATTTCTGAATTGGTATTCGGATTGTTTCATTTATGCGCCAATAAAAGAAGTAAATATTAGAGGAAAAAAAGAAAAGAATAGCTGACAGTGAAAAATTTGTGACAAGGTAACGGCGTATTAAAGAAATGAACAATAAATAAGCTTAAAAACATTAAAAAATTTATTTTGAAAACAACGAAACAACGTAAGTGAGTAGTTATTAAATTCATGTACAAATCAAATACAAGAAAGTTTAAATATAAATCGTGCAATAACAATAAGTAACAAACAATGTAAAAAGTAAGTGTCGGTATCAAATAAAGTATTAAGAAAACGACCTATTTTATTCTAGATTAACACAAATAATTGAATAATACTTGTTTGTATGCGTATTAATTAATTAATTTAACGATTAATAACAAGGTGTTTGAAATACTTTAAAATTAAAAAACGACAGGGCGGAAAAAACACTCAAATAAATGTTTTAATTGTTATTCGGTATAAAATAATGAGAAAAATTAATGATTAGTAAAGTATAAATGTGTTTTCTTGATTTATCACAGTATAATGAAAGAAATAAAAATTACGAACGAATTTTCATTTTTTTTTGAACATCATTTTCACTGATACATTATAACTGATTCAAAAAAAAATCGCTTTAAATGGTTATGCACTAGGTATACGTATCTACGCATGTGATTTTTTTTCGACATATTCAAATCTGCTCTTACAAATGAAGGTATACTAATAGGAAAATTCTCATTGACTAGTAACTTTTCGTAAAAATGGTAATTTTTTTCAAAAATAAAGATACATTTACTTAAAACTTTTAAAACAACAAGTAAAATAATAGTCAAATATTAATACACTAAAAGCCTTTCATGATTACGGTTCAAAACAGTGAATAAATTATAAGTAACGACTAGAAATTATTACAAATCAACTAGGAAATGAAACAAATGCTTTTATTCAAAATCAGAATCAAAATGAATCTTCATTAACAAATTCGATTGTCAACACTACAAATTATCTAAAAATTATATTTAAAATATCGATCATTCGATTTGATTAAAAAATGTAACGAAGAAATTCCTAAAATTAGAATTAAGTAAGAAAAATAAATGCAAAATGTAAAAAAAAATTCAACTTGGAATAATTTGTGAATTAGAAGTTAAAATCGGAAGAAAATCAACATAATTATTTTCTGAAAGAACTGTTGGTCCCTTTTACCCTCATAAACTGTTCGTATTTGGCGTATCACATTATTCAGGAATTTATAGTAATAATCTAGAATGCGGCGGATAACGCGTACTTATAAAATGAAGCAAGCTTCAAAAAGGTCAGGGTAGCCAGTTCTAAGCTCGTTTCTTATCCAATACGTATTAAATCAGTTTATCTAAAAGAAAATAGATTCCAATTTTACCATTCTACCTGAGATTATACTCATCATTACCAAGATGAAATGCAATTTAAGATGCAAATGGCAAGAATTATAAATACACAACACACAAAATTTAAGTACGTATAAAAATATAAAAACTTTTATCCATTTTAGTCTTAAACAAATCTTTGGCTAATGTATAACTTATGGTAACAATGTCTTATGCAATAAGTCTTCAGCGATTTTAATTCTTGAAAATTCTTAAAACGAGTTTAGGAACTTTATGGAAACAGAATGAAAAATTTCCATTAATATTTATCCGTTTTGAACGTGCATAAATGAATCACGCCGAAAAATACTTCACAACTTTCGATAACTAACTGAAATCCTATTAACATAGCTTCTAATCGAATAATACATATTTGGTCACTTAATAAAAATATAGTACATGCCATGGATGGTACTACTAACAGTAAAGAAACAATAATGAAAAATGGTTTATCTGAGGAATCGCTCTTCCGTCCGATGTATATGCGACATACTTCCGTTATGCAGAAAATGAAGAAAACGGCACATTCGATAATGATTGAAGTAACCTGATCGGTACTACTAAAATAAAGATCTGATCTTTTACAAACTTTGAACACATAAGTTATCACTTCCCAAGTGGCGAAAATTCCAAAATAATAAGAATTCAAGTACATGAGAACTTCGAACATCAATGCAGCCTGCATTTTGTACTACTTATTAACGATAAAACTAAGAATGAACTCGCTTGATGATAATAGCATTAGATGATTAGTTGCGGTATACTCTACCGTTCATCTATTTTAAGCGATTTGACACCCAATGACTCAAAAATAATATCAAGTCGGCGTTACCTTAAGCGAACGAATGAAGAATCTCTTCTCTTCTATGCTTCTGTCCGTCAATTTCAAAACTAAAATTAACCGCGAAAGAAACCAAAAAGAAGTCATCTCCTTTGAAGAGCATCTCCGATTCGCGTCAAAAAATAAATATAAATTATTTTATTTTTATCACAACAAAAATTACAACATAAATAGATTATTGTCCGGCCGAGCTGTTTAATAAAACACTTATTATTTACTAGCGCTAAGTGAGTGAAGGCCGAAAACGTAAATATAGGTATGAGCTTGGTATGAGTGTAGGTGTGACTGTGATGTAAACAGATGTGCCGTGCCGTGCCGACTTCATGAAGATCACTCATGAGCATAACCCAACGATCCAGAATCATCATACTTCATTTTTCATCAATGCTTATGCTTTTCTTTTTGTAAAATACTAAGAAGTAATGTGATGAAAAACAAAATTATTTGACGAGTATGAAAAATTGGAAGAAAGTGGATAAATTGGAAACTTGAGAGAATGTCAGTCTATTATAGCCAGTCAAAGTTGTGAGTCAATTAGTTCTAATAGTCAATTTATACGGGGTCATTGAAGATTGAAAAATGATAATATAATTATGATGACTAGTTGTGAAAAAAAAGTTGAATTTCCATCTTACTTTCATCTCAGATAGGAAATCTGTCGTGATTGGTTTTACCATTATAAAAAGTCGCTATTGGAATTGTGTAAACTTCAGGTTATTCGCACATCAATTGTACATTTTAAAATCGGATGTCAAGGAAAAATCCGCGTGTGCATTTTTCTAACAGACTTTAGAATTTCGTCGAACTGATTTATTTATGACATTTCACCTCATCAATTTCAAGTGATCAATGAAACTGAAGACTAATAAATGCAATACACATTAACGCTTTCCAGACTAACGTAATAAATTGGATTCATATTCATCTGCAATGGATAACTTTCGAGCGTTTCAAGGGCAAGATTATGGAATATTACGTAAAAAAGAGAGTAAAGATGAAGAGTTGTTTGTTTTCGGTTATTCTTGTAAAATATACGAAGATTATGATAAATCGCTGTACGTTGATCAAGGCAAACATTTGATTCCGTGGTTAGGAGACGAGACATTGAAAATAGACCGGTTCGTATGATTCAGTTCTTTTTCACGTTTTCGACTACTTTTTTAAATTTTCTGAACTTGAATATAGATATGACTGTCGCGGAGCCCTAAATGATCTGACGAAATATCTTCCTAAATCAGAAAGTTTTGACTTGCGTGCAAATTTAAGCAACCAAGAAAAGCGGATAGAGCAGTTATGTGATGAGGAACGTTATAGACCCTTAACCACTAATGAAGAAGAAGACACTTTGTTTCAAGGTATCAATTATTATATTATTTTCTAAAACAAATGATACGATATCAATTTGTTATTGTAGAAGAAGAGCTGAAACGTTTACAACAAGCCCTGAGTAATGAAAAATCGTATACGGAAGTCGGATTTTCTTACGATAATGAAGATAAATGTGACTCCGAAAGTGTATCAAAAGAGAGCAACGTTGAAGAAGAGGATGAAAAATTTATACCTCCGTATCAATTAGATATTCCTGTTGGCATGAAAATAGTAAATATAATATTTTATTTTATTTATTTCACTTTTGAAATATTTAAGCGAAATATTTTATTGTTTGCAGCCAAAAACCAAGAAACATCATGAAATTATAGAAAGAACTGCATTTTTTATAAATGACCAAGGTCCTCAAATGGAAATTTTATTAAAAATTAAACAAGCAGAAAATCAACAGTTTAACTTTCTATCTTTTGATAACGAATTACATCCGTATTATCGACATCTTTTGATGGCCGTTAAAAATGAAAGATATAAACCAACCGCAACTCCTGCTATAGAAAAAGGTACTGTTAATTCTCGGTGGATAATCGTTTGAAATTAAATTCGCTTCATTGGTGTGTGGGTTATTTCAGAAGCGCCTAAAGAAACCGCTAACGAAGACACTTACCTACATCCAAGTTTAATTCAAACGAATCAGTCTGTCGCCATTGCAGAATCGGTACGTTGGCTGCATGTTGATTTATTAAAATTAATATTCGTTTTTTAAGATGATATCAACAGGTGATTAAACCTGTTATAAAATGTCGTTATGCATTTAAAACCATGGCTGTGACTTTTATGTGTGATGAAATTTTTCTTTTTTTTCTTTTCGTAATAATTGTAAGAATTTAGAAATCTGCATGTGATCGACGTCTACTCCTATGTAGCGAGATTCTATTCAAATACATTATAGTTGAATGTACGTAGTCTTAATTTATTTAAACGTTCGAAGATTAGCGGTTGATATGCGGCATTATGGAATATTTTCTGTGATGCAAGCAAATAAGCATAGGCAGGTTGAATTTTCTACAATTTCTCTATTCAGTTCTTCAAAATGGAATTGTCATTGGCATGTATCCAATAGTAAGTATTCTGATGACTAATTTTTTTACAATTTTTTACAACTTTTCGTAGAATTAGTTCTTTTGAAAAATTAGCACCTGAATGTGCATCAGTTTCACCTATGTCGGTGTATTAATGAAAGAACAATAGAAATAATGTATAATTGAAATGTTTTCATATTAAACAGCAAAAAAAGTAAGAATAATTGCGAATAAGTTTCGTTTAAGGCTAATAAGCAAAACAAATAATATATTTTAACATGCCTTTTCTTCTCTAATGAAAATTTTTATCGATTTTTCTAATTTTATTGACTTATGTGATTTTCATTTACAGATTCCATATTCATTCGGCAATGTTTGAAGACATAAAATGAAGATGTTAAAATGTATTCAGCGTATTTGAAAAAATTGAAAATGATTGTTGCTATTTAGATCTACTGATCTGTGTTCAGGTGTCGGTTTTCTAGAATATATGACTAAAATTTGGAAGGATTATGATTATTAGATTGTTTATTTCTTCTTTCGATGGATTATATTTGCCTCATATGTCGTGTATTTGTTGATTTTTTTTTTAATTTGCTTGCCATCGTTAGAATCATATCATTTAAAACTGTGTATTTAAACATCTTAGACGACTGATCATTAATTTTTTTTTGTTTTTGATTTGCGCAGGCTCCCAAAATACCGCCTATCGCGTATAAACCATCTACAGATTGCACTTATTCAGCATTGGTGAATAGAATAAAAGAAACACAGACTGCGAGTTTATTAGAAAATTTGAAAAAAAATTATAGTTTTAGTTCGACGAATTCGTCTGATACTGATAGTACTACTCCAACAGTGTGAGTAAAACAACACTTTGAAAAATTATCAAGGTAATATATTCAATTACTCAACTATTTCTATTGTACATGAATAGGGATACCGTACCTGGATCTACGTCTTCTTTACCGTTATCAGCTTTGACAAAATCAGCGAGAAGAAGAAGGATACGAAAAGAAAAACACAAGGCAGCAGCTGCTTCTTTTAATATTTATTATGCTGAGGAGGAATTAAAAAGTCAGGACGAAGATGATGATGAGGATGAAAAAGAAACAGTCAGTTATTTTCATTTGAAAGTTAGTTACACGCTTGTGGTACCGCAGATGAATAATTGACAACTTTTTTTTCAGTGTGTAGACAAAAATGACAAAATTGAAGATTCATCCTCAGTTGGCGTTCTCAAACCTGTACCTGCTCCAGCTCCTGTTGTTGAATTACCTCCTCCTGATATGCAGTTAATTATCGACAAAATGGCATCATATGTTGCTAAAAACGGATGTGATTTTGAAAACGTAGTTCAAAATAAAGGTACGATTGAAATCACAAGAAAGTTGAGGGAAAAAAAAGTGGAGGTTTATTTGTGAAATACAAATTTCTATGTGTAGGTGATCCACGATTCTTATTTTTGGATAAAAATCACATGTATAATCCTTATTACAAGCAGAAAGTACTACTTTATTTACAACTGGAAAATTCACAATCTGTTTCGGCTGCATCACCAAAAGTAGCTTACCAGAAATCTAAAAATACCTTTGCTCAGAAATCAGTTGATAATCATAACGTAACAAGAGTTAATTCAAAAATAACCAGAGTATCAAAAATAAAACAACCAAGTACGTATTAATGCTTTTAAAAGGAATAATAAAATGAATGAAAAATCTAATTTGTTATATATAATTTCAGCTCCGATTTGTTTTTCTATTAAAAAACCCAAAGATCAAGAAGCTCTTGAAATAAAAAGTGCCTTACCGTATGAGGAAAGTGAAAGCGATGACGATATAGAAAACGAAGACAGTACCAGAGGAAATCTCGAGGAAAAAGTGGACGAGAAAGCAGAAAAAATTCCCGAACTTAAAATATCTGAAAATCCTCCCGATGACCAATCTATGCAAAGAAATATGAAAAAACTTCCTGACATGACGCTAGAAAAATGGGGTAATTATCAAAGTGGTTTGATATTTTTATCTTGGGTTTTTGTGAAGTTATTATCTCTTTGTTGTTTAATCGATTCGTTGTGGGGAAAGAAAACTTACTATGTTTTCAAATGTAATCTACCTGTTGTTAAAGTTGCGCTTTTCGTTTGATTAATTAACTTGAAGTAACTGATAAATTTCGATTTAATTCTGTTACCTTTCGCGTTTAACGAATCGACTTGATAATTTATTAACGATTAAAGAATGATGCTCATTTTTCAGCTAGAGAAAGACTGCAAGCTAAACTGGTCACCGCAGCTAAAGAAAAATTAGCTGCAAAAGCTGTAAGAGAAAAAGACAAACAGCTTCAGGCAGAGCGACGAAAAAAAGCCGCTGAATTCATTAATCTACTTCAGAAAGATAACCTCGTTAATAAAACACAAGCATCCGAAACAATAGGTTAGAAATGTTGAACCTCTTCAAGCGGCGATTTCGCGCGAACTAATTTTCTGGCTTTTCGTCGGTTTTGATTTGATGACTTCACTTTTTTATACCTTTTGTAGACAATCCTGCTGATTCTAACGGAAAAAAAGAAGTTTCTGATGTGATCACCATACCTTCAGATTCATCATCATCTGATTCAGATTCAGTAGTTTCGGTTCCGTTGAGGTAAAACATTTATTGCGTCGCAAAAGTCGTTTTATGTATTATTTTAAACATGATATTTATTTTTATAAATACCTATTTTTTTATCAGCGGAGAAGACGAAAAAGAAAAAACTCAAAAAAGGAAAACAGACGAGTATGACAATGGTAAGTATCTTCCATTTTGAAGTGTTGTATTATTTTTGTTGTAAATTAAGAATTATTTTTTTGTAGATCTCTATGAGAAAACTAAGAGAAGACTGATTTCTTCTGTGGACCATAAGAACATGTATCTGAAGACAAAACACCGCGATACTGGAACAGATCGACGGTAATATTTTCGATTTTAATTTAAGTTGAAGAATTTATAAATGTGCGTATGTGTTTATGTTATTGTATTGATTTTTCATAGATATTCTCCTGTTCATTCGAAACATTCGAATAAATACAAGAAGAGTAGCAAAGAAAAAAAATCACAAAATAAGAAGAAAAAACATCGACGTTACAAAGACAGCGTTTCATCGAGTTCTAGCAAAAAAAGTTACAAAAATCACCACAAACGAAAACGAACCAGATACTCGAGCGAAGACTCTAAATCCTCTGATAGTAGTTCTAGTTATTCCAGTGGTACAGATTGTAAAAAATAAATATAAGTTTGTAAGCTTAACTTTTAATGTTGATAAAAAGAAGTTGTTTATGAGTAATATCTTCATTTAGGTGCAGTTGTTGTATCATTTATGTAAATAAAAATTGAATTCAATATTGGTATTTTATTTACCAAGTAGCCAAACGATTTCATTCATGGAAAATACGCATAAAATCGCTTAAGCATATCTTATGCAATAATCATGACTAAATTGGAAATGGTGAATTATGATAGATGCATTGGCGTATACGCAAATCAAGAAAGTCAAAAGGAAGTAAAATTTGAAATATAGAGTAAAGGAGTACATAAGGAGTAAAATCACGAAAAAATGAAGCGAAAGAAAAATGTACTAAATAAAAAGCAAAGAATATATCGCTCGTAGTAAACGTATGGCAGCGAAGAAATTGTATTTTTGATTCGATACAATTTCCTGTGAAATGGAGCGTACGTTCTATTCAAGTTACGTAGCACCGTTACAACCTTTCTGTTATCAGGTCTTTTCAAACATTACATTATACCGCGTATTCTACATTTATTCTTAAATAATGAACAACATAAATTTCTCCATTTGCGAATTTTAAATGCGTTTTATACCGATTTTGTGAAAATATTGGTAATTTAACGAATGGTGACTGATCAACTTGTTTTTTTTTGTCTTTGTTGTCGCTTACATCTGAAAATAAATGTTATGAAATCAAAATTCGCTTTCTTCCGGGGTTTATTAATATCTCAGAACCAGAAATTGAGACTTAGGGTAGATCTTTTTTTAAAGAAAGCAAGTTGGTACAAGCGTCATAAATTGTCAAGTAATCAAATTAAAAACGAACTTGGCATAAGTTCACTTATTGTGTTAAAACGAGACAAACGATGAAGGGATTTTCGCCGTTGGTTATAAAAAGGGGGAGTTGCCACCTACAGTCATGAGTACTGTTCGTAGTACAATAAATATGGAAGTAAAACAATTCCTTAGTATCTTCTAATTAACTTATAGCGCTATTGTGATACATCACTCGACTATTATTTTTAAGGATACTTACGTACTGGTACAAAGAAGAGTAGAATTATGAGCGGTTTTTGTTACAAATAACGTTCCTGCGAATGCGGTAATGAAACTGAAAATGATACCGCAGGAATTCATCTCATTCAAGTAATTCATTTTTGATTTCGGTTTTCTGTGAGAATGATTAAAAACTATAAAATTTGCGAAAATTGTTGCCAAAGTAATGCGGATTCTAAACAAAAGGCAACGTTCAACTTCAAGCGATGCGAATAAAATAGTAACATAATGTATTAAATAGGTAATAACTTTACGATTAGACGATTACAAATTTAATTAACGCCGTTTTAATCTGTTTTCCGACCATTTCAACAAATAATTTTGGAAAGTATGTTATGCAGATGTACATTTAGTTTCACTTCACTGATGATATATTTTTAGTTATCTGTTTTTCCATCATTGGTTTTGACTTTTGATAGGTCTGTTCTAATTTTTGAATAGAATTGTGGTCTTTGAAGAAAAAATTTTCACTGAGAAAGAGCATCAAAAATAACTCTTTTGAAGTAATCTAAAAAAAAAAAAAAAGGAAAAAGGAAAAGAGAAAGAAAAGAAATAAAGATTAACATCAAAGTAAATATCACTTTACCTCGTGCTGCCCCGTATCATTGAATGCAGAATCCCTTTTAGGGATAGAGATATCATATACCACAATGAGGTACCAAGGTTTTTGTTTCATATAAGGGGTATTTTTGCTTTATCTTTTATCTACTTTCATGTAAAATAGGCAAATGGATGTGAACGTTCCTTCTGATGTGATTTTTTTCCTAATTTCAATGCCACACAGAAATTCACATAAATGATACATAATTTCAAGCACAGTTTGCACTTCTATTAGACCTACTACATATACTCGTAGTACTTGAACTTACACAAATTTACATACACGTGTTTTCGAACATGAAAAAATGTACTTACATAGTATACCACACGCATTGCACGTGTTTTTAAGTTGTACTTGGGTGAGTGCAGACAATGAGGTTCATAACTATTTAATCATTTTTTAAAGCTTTAAGAAAAATTTGCGTTGTTAATTGAGATGTCAAGCAATGCAATAATTATATTCAAATCCTTTATTTTCACACTCTTTTCAAGCGCACGTTTGTTTTTTAGAATATTATTACAAAATACAAAAGTATACTTTTCCTGTATTTCGCGCTTATAAAGTAGGATTAAATCTACTAAATTTGTGAACTGCACGGTTTGCTCGGTGTACTTCATCCGAAAAACACATTTTAAATCTGTTAATGTTAATTTCACTACGAACGTTGGATTTTTAAACAACATTTTGTTGACTTACAAGTTCACAACATTTTGCTTCTCAACATAAACATTCCGTTGATTAATGAAAATGTGAATTTCCTAACTATCGCGGTATAAGCCCAAAGAAGTAGCTCAAGTAACGCGATTTTCACGCAGTAATCTTGAACACGCGTAGATTTTCGTGCCATGATGAGCCATTGTGTGTAGATGTACCTACCGCAGACCTCAATTTAGCTAGTAGCGACCATCCACCGGTGTATTTCGATTCCTCCAAAGCGTTCAAAATTCGATACAATAAATAAAGTAGCCATAGATACCAAAAATTCTTTAATTGATAAAATATTTAAAAAAAAAATGCGTAACAATCTTTAATTCTAATTAACACTTACGATTAATTTTAATAAAAATTTACGTTTATAAAAAATTAAAACTAGGAAATTTGAAAAGATATACATTTAAAGTACAATATTTACATGAATCAAAAATGACCGTTGAAAAAAAACTAAAAAGTAATTGAAGCTTCGGTAACATTTTGTAATATTGGCATACCGAAGTAGGTACGCTGAGAAGGAAGTTGAAAAAACGATATACACTACCTATTTATTCGCCAAATTAAAACGCTTCCAAATTACACAAATTATTAAAATAAAGGTCAATTCATTTCAATAATTTGAAAACCCATTTTCAAACATATTTGGTCAATTTTGAATCATCCGATTGAAATCCAAAAGTGTAGAGATTAGAAAGTATTTTCATCAGAGATGTTTTCCACACTTTCCTTTCTTAAATGTGACAAATACACTTCAAAGTTACGATCTTATACAAAAAATATTCATCAGGCGCCGATTTGAAAAATGTTTTCGAATGTAACGGTTTTTTAATACTAATTATTAATGGATTTTCATATGTAGATTGAGACTTTAGATTAAAAAAAAATCAATTTTATTTAAATCAATTTGAATGTTCAATTTCTCTTCTTATCGTCTTTATATTAATTCAATTTACTCGATGAAAAAAGTTGATTCTGGTTTTCTTTTTATTTCATTGTCGCTCGAATTGCTCATTGGTGTACGGAAGGAGAATACACAAGCATTCCTAATGTGAATTTCAGATTGCATACATGTTTCGCCGTAAATACTCGAATATAGCGGTGTTAATAAATTTGTATAATCGATGAATAACAGGAGAAACATTTTTACACTTGAATAACGTCAATTCATTCGATTTTCGAAGCATCGAAAGTTATTCAGTTTTTATTAACAATCAGTTCATCATTTTGAATATAATCGCATCGGTTTTTTAATGCTCACTGCGAAAATACTTTAACAGTCATCATCAAAACGACCCTTGAAATATTCAACATTTCTATTCTTTATTATATTTTCTTCAAATTTCTCGCTTCTCTTATTTGCACTGAACTTCAAACTAGGAAAATCAGCATGCAACTCGTTTCAACGCTTGAATTATTAAATATTTTCAATTCCATTGAAGTATTCTTCGAAAACAAGAGTTATACCTAGTACCTACATATTGTACATTTAACATAAGTATGCGTATTAAGAAAAAAAAAAACTCGCCGTCATTTTATACAACGAGTTGATAATCGTGAATTTTTGGAGCAACAATGAAACTTTAAAAATTTGCTGTTTTTGTTTCAATAATTATTTTGAAAACGAATAAGTTTCATCTATTTGATCTACACCTGAGCAAGGATATTAATTCCAAGGACCGTTAACTTTGTTGCCAACAAAAAAAATGGTTTATCTTACATTACACATATGATGCAGCATGAAGAAGAGATGAAATTGGAAAATTATTCGCTAGAAAATAGCCTAAACCTACTCGTAAATATGTAGAGGAGTTTTTTTTGTTAAATAAAAGTTGATCGTTGATTTCTTTTGACGAACACATTATTCTTCAATTAGGACACGCGTGTTGCGGATTTAGTTTATCAAAGAAAGCTCACAGACAATTTCAAGTTCCCTAAGGATGTGGAACATCTGCGGGAATATGACAGTTTTTTTTCATCTATTCACAAATATTTTCATTCATGTTATATGAAGCGACAGTAAAAAAAGCTACACTAGGGTTGTATTTTTTTGCTGGACTGATGTTGAATGCGCTAAGGAGGGAATTTTGGCGGTGGTAGAAAACCCAAACATTAATAAATAAATGTTTTTCACGGGTACGGATTCTCAAGAATCTGCGTTCCCAAGATGTTTTCGAATTTACTCGATGAATGGATATTAAAATCAATTCCCTGAGTGGTGCAGTAGTATAGAGTATTTCCAAAAACCAGATTTTTGAATATTCTAGTAAAGGACATACTTCTTGTAAGTCATCCTCATTTAATGTATGTATTAGGTACTCTAGAAGACATAGGTATCTTATGTTCATAATATAAATCGAAACGTTGACCTTATGGAAACGATTTTCAGGGTCATATCATAGAACGTTACTTAAATTTAATCTATGCTCAAGTCTGCTCCTTACCAGACTTACAATCTGAGCAACCTTGTTTTAGCTTTAGATAGCGTAACACTAAAAAATTCCATGATATCACTCTTGCTTAAGCATGACTTGAGCATAGATTCAAGTATAAATAACGTTTTATGATATGGACCTCAGTCTTCAGGAAAATCTATTTTGGTGATGGGAGGATGACTGATGGCAGAACATGTAAAACCAAACGGAGTTTTTAATCGGTACCTGTACGTACTACGTATTAATCAGCAAGAATTCTAGCCTTGGCAGCGATAGTAAATTTATTAAACAATTTACCTATAGCGCGTAAAGCACTGATAAATGATGAAAAATGATGGCGACCGTTTATTGCTGTTTTCGATGAGAATTCCTCCAGCCATTATGAATACCCAAATTCGCCAAATATTAAACATAAATCAGCGTTTGGCGCGTAGCAATACAACACTTTTACGATTTATAACCCGAGATGTAACAGACAGATATTCATCTTGCACTCTTCATTTTCAACCTTTCTTCCATAATCCACGGTTGTCAACAGGGGCTACAAACTTCTAGGTGATTTATTACGTTAGCATATGTTACCGTCTTTTAAACCGACCATATATATACAAATACACGCATATACACTACATATTACGTATGTAGTATGCACCTCCACCTATACAGGCGTCGAATATTATCCCAACTCCACCGAAAACCCAAACCACCGTGCACGTATTAGTCCAACTACACCTTTACATTGGCGCTATTGCGGAAACTGCAAATTTTAGAAAAGGGTTTCATTATACTTCATTACAGCATAGTGAAGAGTTCCCAATCGACGTGAAATTTTCCATTAAATGCGCTTCGACTAACCCATGTACCTATGTCCGACTGAATTACATATAAAAATAGATTTCCGCCCATATCGGCGGTTTCATTCAATCCTGTCGTATTATATTGATTTTTCCCTTTAACAAATGTGTTAATATATGATCACGTAAAAAACACCGCAGCTGCGAAGTATTCTCTCGCAAGTTGTAGTCGGTGGAAAACCTCGACGTGTTAACCCCGGTCACTTTTTTATTGTCACAATAAAATACAACGTACAAAATTCTACGTATAAAAGGGATAGAAAAAAATTAAACTTGAAAAAAAAAAGAAAATCACCGCTTTAAAACGGAATTAATTTCCCATTCCAGTTTGCATTCATTTTTAAACACCAGCGGAAGCGGAGTCGTATACGATGGCGGAAAATAGTATCTGCCTAACAGAATTATTGCGCGAAATTACAATCTCTACCGAATGAATTTCTCAGTTTTAAAAATACTTGACGAGTTTGTTGCGTATACTGACATGTGAAAGGAAAATTCCAAAATGGATGACAATTTGAATATGTTTAATGAAACTGATTCTTTTGTGCTATTATTAGTCCAGTCAATCTAGCCCGAAAATGGCCTCGATCTTGCGAAACGAGATGATAAGCTGAATTTTGGTATATACCTAATATTCGATACCCCTTACAACACACTTCACTCCGGAACAAATGTCATGATTGCAAGTTCCCTTTTTTGTAGATCTAAGCCCCCAAAAATCGGGTTTTCGCTTATATCTTAGTGAAAACTGGTTTTATCAAAAAAATAGTTCAGTTCAAAATTGAAACCCACTAAATTCTCTACAAAATGCATATATTAAGAGTTGATGTAACGAGCTTAGATTCCGAGCTACGTGCGATTGAAAAAGTAGCATTTTTCGTGAATAGACGACTTTTTTAGCCTAATTGTGTAGGGTACAGTTCTTCGGCTCTAGTGTAGCAAAAAATGATTCTATGAAAAAAAAAGCTTAGTTCGAGGTTGATGCCTGCTAAATCCTCCACAAATACCGTATCTACAAAACTAGGCTAAAAAATAACCAAAACCCTAATTCATTGCGACGTCACAACTCGGAAATTTAGAAAGCAATCCAACTTCTTTATAATGGAATTTATAGAGAATTTGGTCATCTTTCATTTCAGTTATTATAGATTTTGACGAAAAACTGTTTTTTCCCATGGTTACAGGTAAAAAACTAAATGTATGCGAATTTTGTAAAAAATTCACGAAAAATGCTCCTTTTTCAATCACACGTAGCTCGGAATCTAAGCCACTTACATCAACTTTTGATATATGCATTTTGTAGAGAATTTAGTGGGCTTTAATTTTGAACTGAACTATTTTTTTGGTAAAACCATTTTCACCAAGATATAAGCGAAAACTCGATTTTAGGGGGCTAGATCCACAACAAAGGGAACTTGCAAACATGACATTTGATCCGGAGTAAAGTATGTTGTAAAGGCTAAAGGGTATCGAATACTAGGCATATATCAAAATTCAGCTTATCATCTCGTTTTGCAAGCTCGAGGCCATTTTCGGCCTAGATTGACTGAAGTACAACGCAAATCTACAAAAAAAATCAACCCGTGGAAAAATGATGGAAAAAAGCCCAAGCATAA
>QBDW01000534.1:0-16476 GCA_003261595.1 Maconellicoccus hirsutus | reverse complement strand
TTGAAAGTTGTTGATTTTTTTTTCAAATTTTTATTTATTTTTTTTCTAAAAAAATTGCAAAATAAAGACATGTTTCTTGAAAAATTTTAAATATGCTGAAAAAACAAGGAATGCGAAGTCATATTGAGCTCATTTTACTAAGATTGTTATGAATCGCAAAGATCAAAGCGATCGATCATATATTTCACATGTGTAGACAATTATGCAAAATCATGAAAATCCAGTTTCTAGCGATAATTTTGAGTTTACATGTTTCTTTATCGTTTATGTACTTACAGATGAAAGTGTTGTACCGCCAAGATTCACATTTCAACCAACGGCTGGAAGTATCGTCAACGAAGGAGGAACGAAAATTCTTAAATGCGATGCCGAAGGTAAGAAATGTTTTTCGAATGAATTTTTAAATCTACAAAAAACCATTGAATAATGAAATCTACTCTAAAACGAAATAAGACTAAACGCAATTATTAATTATTAATCTACTAATATTATAAAGTAGAACACGTTTTTCTTGTCTCCGATGCTCTCGAAATCCGCGAATTATACCAAGATGTACGTTATATGTCGTTGGAAAAAACTCGGCGAGGAGAAGGTTTACCACCAAAAAAAAGTTCAAAAAGTCACTTCGTAAGCTGGGAAATATCGTTTAAAGTTTTATTAATTTCAACCAATCAGAAGGCAGTATTTCAAAATTTTGACTACGCGCTGCTATAGGCAAGGTGGTTGATTTTTTTTTAAATTCCCTCAATTTATGTGAATTAATAATCAGTTCAAAAAGTCACTTCGTAAGCTGGAAAATATCGTTCAAAGTTTTATTAATTTCGACCAATAAAGTTCAAAAAGTCACTTTGTTATCATAGCCGCCATGGTGATTAACTGATTATATTATTTAAAATAAATATTAAAAAAATAATAAAAATGATTAAACACCTTTGTAAATTCTATTGCTTTGATTGTCACTTACTTTCAGCAAGATTTACTCGCATTGCCGTTGCGAAAAAGGAAAAAACACAATTGCAATTAACATGTTCGGGAAATGCTCCATCAAAAATGAAATTTTTATCAACTGTTATAAAATTATATAAAATTACGTTTGAATACTATAGCTGAAGTATCATAGATGACTTCCTAAATACATCTGACGAGTTGTTTTTTCTTCTGTATTTATGTGCTACGTAGAACTTTTTAATGCGTAAAATTTTAGGAAATTTCATTATTCGTCGGTAGAGTGGTAACTTGGGTGATAACTTTCTGCCTATTTTTTTTTTCTCCAGAAATCGTATTAATGGGAATTCTGTACAATCATCGCACTTCTGAGGTTTTCAGTGATTTTTGTACGTATTGAAAAACTGGTCAAATGAGTTTTGAACCAGGTGCTACGTTACCAAGGACGGGTTCTATGCTAGTTATAGATATATACTAGCAAACCCGTTAATAATATAAACCAAAAACGGTCATGAAAACTTCACGTTTCCATGAAGTAGCGTCACGTTTTTAATTGGAGTCACATCTCACGGTTAGCCGTGACGTATCCGATGCGTCACGTTTTCAAGTGATTCGCGGTTCAACGTAGTCGTGAGGTGTCACGTTTTAATTGAAGTCCACCGTCATGTTTCAATTTTGGTCGTCATGTATTTAAAATGTTGCGTTTTCAAGTACTTCATATCTCCATAAAGTAGCATCACGTTTTAATTGGAGTCATATTTCACGTTTAGTCATTACATACATGGAGTGTCATATTTTCAAGTGATTCGCGTTTCAATCCTCGTTACGTTCAACTCAAGTCATGTTTCACGTTTGGTCATCTGAAGTCACGTCTCACGTATTTGAAAATCTATGTATCCTGATTCAGGTTTCAACTTAAAGGCGTCACGTTTTCGTATATGTCACATCTCATGTTCGATCATCACGTATTCAAGTGTGGTGTTTTGGTCGTCATGTATTTACAGTGTTAGTTTCTCAAAACATAATTATTAATTATAGGTATATTATTATTTTTTTTAATAATCGAAAGACAATTTCTTTGTGCTGAAAAAAGTTAAAAATTTACTTCAGTATGTGAAAAAATGAATAAATAAAAATAAAGTATTGCTATTTCAAAAAAAAAAATAAAAATAGTTAAAATTGAAATTTCAATAAATAACGACAATAATTAAGATAATGAAATTAAAAATCGTTTGTTTAAGTATTTCTCTATTTCCTGGCAATTTATACCGAAAGTGTTACGAAAGTAGAAAAAAGAATGGCTTTGTCTTCAGTTTTTTTGTTTGTATTGACCCGTACATTGGTTAAATTCGTGCTTACTTTTGAAATTAAACCATTACACCCTAAATGAAAAGGAAACTGACCTTTTTACGCATCAATTAATACACCAACTCGAGCGTGAAGTACTTAAGGACGATGTTTTTTTCGTAATTTATTTATACCGAATGAACGAACGCGGCGATGAAGTGTTGATTAACTGATACGGGAGAATATAAAACGATCGTGATCATTTGGTGTTTTTTCCAACCTCTTTCGAAACAAAACAAACGCCTTGGTAGGCGTGTGGATGGCTAAATGCTGGTTACCTGCGTACACCAGTATTTGAAAAATTTGCTCGAAGCTTATGTACTCGATTACTCGTAGCATAAGTATAGCTCATCGGAACATCTGGCCATCGAGTTCCCGTGTTTATAAAGTACGCTGTTTGGATATCCATTTCCTGTGCGAGGAGAATGTGACATTTTGTTGTTTCGGGTGTACGTGGTACAGGTGTGAGTTATGACGAGACGTATGGTCGACAGGTCGATGGTACGCCGCAAAGGATTTTAATATCGAGGTTTTTTCCCTCTCGTTATCGGATGGAGAATTGGAGATGAAGTCAAGATGTAAAAGTAAACGGTAGTTTGCCCGGAAGCACCCTAACATTTTGTATTTCCGCGATGTAAATCTTAATACGAGTTCTTAATGAGCCCAAGAAAGATATATGTTTTGGTTCCTTTCTCAGCTGAGACGGTTTTCTATTTTTGGATTTTATATGGTTACATTGTCGTTTCTTTGGCGATATTTTTGATGACAGTTTTACCATATTGAAGAAGTCGTAATTGATTGGTTTTTTTATTCGTGTAGTAATGACGGTCGTGAAAAGGATGTCGAGGGTGGATGCGAGCATTTTTTACAACTCGGAAGCTGCACGTGGTTTAGTTTTTTTTATTTCCGTTTAGAAAGTCAGAGATTCTAGGTTAGGTTTTAGTATGTGAGGAGATTCTCATACCCTATACTTTCCTTTTTACTATGATTTTTTGAAGTTATGTAAAAATTTTAACAATGATTTATAACCTAAAGTTCTCACGTGTTGCATTTTTCTACCTTCATCGATTTCGAATGCATTTTCGTAGAAAGTAAGCGCAGTTTTGAAGAGGAAAATATTTTTCGAAATTATTTTTCATCTTCCCAATTTAAATCTTTTAGAAAAATTTGTGTTTTCAGCCACGTTACAGGTGGGAGGGGAGGATTTAAAAAATCTCCGTGATATCGAAGTTTCAACTGCCCATGTTCATTCTGCATTTATGCCAAATTTTTTTGAATCGGAAAATTGAAATTTCAAAAAAAAAACAATATTTTTGATAAAAGTGTTATTTTAATGCATAAAAATTATTGGAGCTTTTAATATTCCTTTAAAAATGGTAAAAATTGCACATTTTATGATAAAACAAAAACTTTTGCCTCCTTTTGCTAGAGCATTTTTTTTTCTTTTTAAACAATTTTTTTAATTTAAATATCTGAAAATTGTGACATTAATTCAATAAGAATATACAATTTTTTAATTAGCTATGTATTTTTAAAAAAACATTAAAAATTATAATTTTTTTGAAAATTAGTCTGTACTAATTTCACGCGAGGAACTCAACATTTTGTGAAATCTCTCTCTCCTCCCCCCCCAAAAAAAATTATTTACATCCCTGAAAGTCATATTAGATCAGGTGTCAAGATAAAAAGAAAGACAAGGATTTACATTTTCAAGCCGTTCTTTTCAAGCCGTTCTGGAGCCTCCAGCGTGATTTCGATTTTCTGTTGGATTTTTAAAATGCCTCAAAATGCGTAGAAATTTGAATAACTATTTGTGTGCTTTAATTACATCATTCGCACGCATGCAGTGATTAGTAAAATCAGATCACAAATTTTGCAAGAAAAACCGTCTTTTTTGTTGAAAATGTAAATCCTTGTCTTCCTTTTTACCTTGACATTTGATTTAATATGATTTCCAGGGGCGTAAATGAGTAATTTTTCAAGGGGTCGAGGGAGATTTTACAAAATGCTGATTTTCTTGCGTGAAATTAGTCCCAAATAATTTTCATTTTTTTTCTAAAAGCATAGTCGTTCAAAAAATTGTATTGTTTCAATTTTTATTGAAAAAAGTTGCAATTTTCAGGTATTTAAATTGAAAATATATTTTAAAAAGGAAGAAAAAATTGCTTTAGCGAAACGAGGGCAAAATTATTTTTTATTTTATCATAAGAATGTGAAATTTTTATCATTTTTGAAAGAATTTTCGTCTACAATTTCTTGTGAAATCGTGAAAATTTTCAAAAAAAATCACTATTGAGTATTACGAAAATTTTTTCTTCCATTTTGAAAGCGATATTTTTCCACGGTTCAAAAAGCTTTTAATTCATTCGGTGACTTTTGATTTTGCTAACTCGCTTTAATAAGATGTTCAATCCCCTTCCCCTCTTGGTTACGCCCTTGATGACGTCATGTGTTTCTCAAGTTAGACAGACTATATGGCCTATTTTTTCTAAAAAGAGAAAGAAATTGGTTGTGAGTTGAAAAAGATTATAGTTCTCGCAATTCTATTATATTATTGGGAAATTGCGTGAAAAAATTCTAAGAAGTTTTTGTTGAAAATGGATTAAGTCCTTTGGTGTGAAATAATGAATGAAAGAAAGAGGGGATGAAATACTTGAATTGGTTGTTGGACCGATAGTGTACTCGTATTATTTGATTATCAACAAACCAAAACATTCACGTGTCGGTAATCGTGTTATCTGTTCTTTCGCACGTTTCTAAACTAAATACACGAACCGTTGAAGGGAATTTTACGAAATATCCTCGATACATGAATTTCTCCCTTAACGTCGGCAGAAAATTTTTGAAAAAATATACACGCGTGTAGAGTCCTAGACCTACATCTACGTTGTGGTTGCTGGATATGCAACAATTTCGAATATTTTTCTTCACCTCTGCAAGGACACAGACGCGGTTACGCGGCCATATTAAAAACCACCTAACGCTGCCTTTTTTGTACTCCCTTTCAATCAAATATTTCCCACATCGAATGATAAACGAACCGATACCTGTAAGTCAGCTGCTCCGCGTGAAGAAAGGTTCGTTTGGGCGTAAATTTCAAAAAGTAATCCCTCCGTATCGGTACAAAGGAGACTCGAATTCGCCTTTTTTTCAAAACGTCGCGGTAACCTGTTATCGGTAGCAGGGCGACTCGGGATCCCCGTCGTTTATACGTATTGAACTCGACGCGAGAAATTCCAACACAATGACTAGAGATAACTAGTTCTTATGCAGCCTCAGCCATTATACGTTGAAAACTATTCCACGCCGTGTATTTAACATACTACACACGTATGTGTACACGCACACATACAACAAGGTATCTTGTACCTATATAGACGTCTATCTCGGTATACGTGTGTATTTTTACTAACGACGCGTTGATGTATTCTTGTTTCTTTTTTTCCGAGTACTCGACGACTACGGCGAACCGAAACGACAGAATGCTGAGTCGCGAAGCGTACACCGGAGACGTGTATCGGATGTACGGACGTCGAACGTATGCTCAACCGTAATTAATAATCACGAAAAATTAAGTATTGTTCTGAAATAACGATGTAATACTTCGCTTGTTAATTGCCATCCGTAATTAGCTTGGGATTAATTAACGCCAGTCATTCGCGATTACCTAATACGCCGCGGAGTCGTCGAAGCGTCGCGAATCTTTGGGAAAAAAAATGCTTCGATCTTGTATCGAAAACATCACGAATTCTATCCCGGTAAAAAAAATGCCGCTTTACGACGGTCGAGTAATAAAATGGTTGAAAAAAAAGATTAAACGAGTATAGCTTCGAAACGGACCAACTCCGAAGTTTTAATTAGTACCATTTGCGAAGGAGTTTTAACCTGCATTAGTCGAAGCATTAATTGGTATAGGATTGAATAATAATAAAAAAAAAAACCAGAAGAGTCATCGTAAACGGAATATAGTATAGGAATAGTATTACCGAAGACGACATATACGACGGCGACTACCAGCAAACTGGTTTTAATAATTCAAATTTTTCACCGGTTAAATTCCTTCGACATTACGCGCCATATTACGATTACAAGAATCACAACAGCGCCGCTTAAACTTGATTTTTTTTTCAACGTTATTTTGTTTCGCGATACGTTTTCTTCTTGAATTTGTCCTCGGCCGGAATTAACAATGAAGTGGTAATGAGAAAAGTGTATTTCGTAATAGCCTCACATCGAAGGTGCATTTAACGTCTACAAACGATTTTTCGTTATACTTTGTAACCATTCACGGTTCTATGTACCGAAAGGTGTTTAAAAAAAAGGTGAAATGTCGAACATGTTTCATCGCATCCTCTTCTCACACAGGCGAAGCCGCATAAATATATAAAATATGTAATTCTACGCTAGTTCCGTTCTCCATTTCGATGTAAGGAGGTTTTGTTATTAATATTTCACGCATCGTGGGACTCCTACTACAAAACTCTTCCTCATACTAGATTGCTTTACACGAATCGTGTCGTTTTGTTGGTTTTTATTCTTCGCAACGACCAAAAAATTAAATAAAATGAAAAATAACGTTGACATACTTCGGACGTTTGCGCGGATTAATGCGAATGTCTTTTGAAAATGGGCCCGCAGCGTTGTGACGTAAACTGTTTACTTTGCTGTGAATGTGATTATATAAAAGGCGAGTATTTTCAATCAACAAACCATCACCTCGGGTAATTATTCAATTCGATTGTGGTTCCAATTCGAGAATAAATTATTTTAATAATTTCTTCAATTTACGTTTAAAAATAGGAAAATCATCGTACACTGAATCATACCCCCCCCCCCCCCAAATGGCCCAAATAGAAATTACTCTATAGGTAAAAAGCATACGACATTGTTCAGCATCATGTCGTGTATATCTTATTCATGATCTTTGTAATCGGAATCCGAATTCCGTGTCGATTTGAATATTTTACTCGGTTGTGAATCAGGTTTTTACTTTTTCGAGTTTGTAATTTCGCTTATTCAATTACCACGTGTATGAGCAACGCATCTGTACCGTCACAAGATGGTTTACTCACTTCGCGGAGAAATTTTTACCGAGAAAATTATTCATTTTATGGTATCGCGTAGAGTTATGATACTTTGGGGAAATTTAATTATTTCACGAGGATTGTTTTTTTCACCTTAAAAATCTCGTTTTCGTAAATACGCGATGTAAAAGCAACAGCCATGGCGAGTTGTGCTAGCGACGTAAATAAGTCGAGTTTTCGTGTTTCTTTTCGGTGGAAAAATTTCTAATTCGAAATATACGTTTGGTTGAAGAATCAAAAATGTGCGTCGTTTAAGGAGGGGGACGGAGTAATGACACGTGTACATCACAAAATTTTCAGATTTTTGATGTAGCAGATTAAAAAAAAGTAACAGACTCGAACCGATCCAAAGGGACCCGAACCGACCCGAAAGGACCCGAACCGACCCGAAACGGACCAAACCGACCCAAACGGACCCAAACGGACCCGAACCGACTCAAATGGGCTCGAACGGACCCGAACCGACCCAAAACGGACCGAATCGACCCAAAAAGAAACTGAACCGACCGAAACGGACCCGAACCGACCCGAACCGACTCGAATGGGCTCGAACGGATCCAAACCGATCCAAACGGACCCGAAAGGACCCAAACCTATCCGAACAGACCCGAAAGGACCCAAAGGGACTCGAAAAGGACCCGAACCGATCCAAACGGACCCGAAGGGACCCGAAAAGGACCCGAACCGACCCGAAAGGACCCGAACCTATCTGAACGGACCCGAAAGGACCCAAACGGACCCAAAACGGACCCGAACCAACCCGAAAGGACCCGAAACCGACCGAACCGACTTAACCGGAACCAAAACGGATGTAGTGAAAAGTGGTGATTTTTCAAAGAAAAAATCCGTTAAATACCCTGCCTTACATTTATACGAAAAATATCTAATATTCAATAATAAAATCAATTTTCCGATATCGAAGTTGATGGCTAAAACGTCTGTCTTGACCGTGGAATGTGATTTGCCTTTGGAAGCACTTTATTAATTGCAAATTTCTTGATCAATTTTTATAGATTTTGTAATTTTCAACATTCTTGAAAATACATGATTAAAAATAAAGGATTTTGAGGATTTTTTGCGGAGAAATTTCATTACTAGTTTTTTGCTGGAGTTCGAAGGTACCAAAACAAGGCATGTTTTCATGTAAAAGCATGTTTCGATCGCAGCATCCAATTTAAATATTTATTTTCGTTTTAAACTGCCCAAAAACAAAATCGACGAAAAAAAACAACAGGAAAGCAAAAGTGCAAGACGTTGGCGTTTTTCCAATTTCACAAAATGAGTCTTTATAGGGAGAAAAAAGAAAACAGATCATGGTCTTAAAGTTTGGTACGGTGGTATGCTTGTACATATAAAGGTCTATTTAAACATCCATTTTTAGTCTACGTCCTGTTTATCACCAGAAGCTCGTTATAGATTTGAACATATAAAATACTGAAACGATGAGTTTTGAAGATTGGGGCGATGTTATGGTATTTTGGGTTTTAAACGGTTGTGAATGTATACATAATAAGGTAATTTAGCGATGATGTACGTAACTCGTAGCACGTACTACGAATATAAATATACATGTATAATTACTCGATAAAACTCGAATGTTTGTTTTTTTTAAATTCCAAAACCGTTATAATTCTGTACCCGCCTACAAATCTATCGTAAATTTTAACAGTAAATACGAAGCTTCGATTTATTTGATTTTCTGTTTATCGTGTAATATTTATAGAGGATTTTTTTTGCTATGATTTCAGGATTTCCGAAACCGATGTTTAAATGGTTAAAAGATGGTCATGAGGTTAGTGATTTTATCGGCGAATGTTTTTACAAAATTCAACCCGTTCGTCGAGAAGATGCTGGGTTCTATCAAGTTATAGCAAAAAATAAAGCTGGTTCTATATTATCGCAAAAAATCAACGTTACCATTGCTTGTGAGTAGCATTTTGCGGTGGTTGTGCTATCTAGAGGAGAACTTATGCCGGTATGTTTTAATTTTCTTAGATATGGGCAGATTTTCGGATTCGGCGCCCGATGAGATAACCGTAGAATATGGAGATGCGGCTGTAATAAATTTACCATCGATTGATAGCTATCCCAAACCAGCTATTGCATGGGAGACCGACGATCATACTCCGATTTTCGGCGATCAATACGTTACCGATGTTCCGGGCAAGTTGGTTATACTGTCTGTTTCGAAGGAACACGAGAAATCGTACAGGTAATGTTGTGGTCTTTTGTGTTTGGAAATTCCTCATTTACGAAAATAATTTTTTCGGCGAAAAGAACACTGAATTTGATATTGACTATTCCGGCGAATAGAACACCAAATTGAATATTGAATATTTGAATATTTATTAACAAGTTACATTACTTTCCAAATTCTTGTATTTGCGTTAAAATAACCGATTCGAGATTTATATTAAAGTGAACAAAATAAATTTGGTTTTAACGAGAAACGTTTATCCCAAGGACTCAACGAATAGTGACTCTCTCGAATGTTAGTTCACTTTCTGTTTCTTACTGTACTTCCAAGTACAATTTATTCTGCTTTTGCAGCAGAATCAGCAAAATTTCAATTTTTGACCTGGTTTCTATACAACAGGTACATCAGTGTTGTCAGTTGTGGGGATTTTTCACTAAATTTGAGAATGCTGGGGATTTCTGTGGGTATTTTGACTGAAGTGGGGATTTTGTACCAAATTTAAGGATTTTCACAATTTCCGTGACGTTTTTTAAATGTTTTTTTCTCTGTTCATTATTTTTCATAATTTATCATTACAATTTCATCTCTCCGACTTTGTTTGTTGGTAATGTTGACTTCTTACACCATGTAACGACCAAAAAAAAAAAAAAAGGAAAAAAGCTTGTTGCGGAAATATAGTCCGTTTCAAATAAGAAGAGAGTGACCTCATAAGGACGATCGTACTAGAAACCAAAACAAATCATTGCAACAATAACAAAAATTGATAAAAATAAAGCTTTATTTTGTTTGAAGGTGTGACTTATTACCTTTTCCTTTCCCCTTGAATACCGCGTCGTCTATACCAATTTTTGACGTCACTCTGACTCTCTTCTTATTTGAAACGGACAATACAGACGAAAAATAGAGGTGGGGATTTTTGTGGGGATTTCTTCAAATTTGAATTGGCAACACTGAGGTACATGGATGTGAAGAAATTAATGCTATTTCAGAGTATCCAACGGATTTCTTTTTGAAAAATCACTACTTTTTCACTACATTTTTTCCAAATTTTCCAGAATTTCTCAACTCCCCCCCCCCACCAAACGCATTAACAAAGTCAAATTTTAGATTAGAAGAAAAATCAAATTAAAATTATAAAAAAATCAGTGCATTATATGCTTAATTTTAAAAAGTATATATGACGTCACATATTTCGACAGTGCTGCCAATTCATGAAAAATTGACAGTTATTTATCGAAAATGAACCATTTTTAAGTAATTTTTTCAAAAATATTTCGCGTCTTTGGGTTTTTCCATTTTTGCACTACTTTTTTACAAAATTCACTACTTTTTCACTACTTTCACTACTTTTGCTACCCGTGAGATGCCCCGGTATTTGGACATAAATACTTAATTGGATTAATTCGCAGGGCTCGAGCCGTAAATACGCAAATCGGTAAAGATGTCTACTCGCCTTATGTCAGATTATCGGTTAGTGATTCGAATCCGTTCAAGGAGCTGGATTCAAAAATCATCGTGAATCCTGAAAACACTGAAGTTATCGAGGGAAAAGGCAACATAGAGTTGCATTGTGTTACCAATATTAAAAAGTACGTTGCTTAAGTCTGGCCGATACGCGAGAATTATTTATTACGATATATTTCCTCGATAGTTATCAGTTTGTGGATACTACGTGGTTCAAAGATGGCATGCCATTGGAGAATTGGGGATTTAGGACGAATTATGATCGATGGAAGAGGACTTTATCGTTGGTAAATGCCAGTTTCGATCATGCCGGAAATTACACGTGCGAAATTAAATACAAAAAGATCCATTTGGCTGCGAGTGCCATCGTTTCTGTAATCGGTGAGTTTACTTTCATGGTAGGTTCTTGCAACCGAAGTCGATCCGACGAGTAATGAGTTTATTCCGCAGCACCACCGAACATCGCGAATGTCGTAAGCCGAGAAACACTAGAGAATTATAATTCAATCGTGAAATTACCATGCGACGCGAAAGGCACGCCTTTTCCGAATATAACTTGGTTCAAAAATGCCGCCGACGTGAATAAATTATCGCAACCGAAACGGTAAATCAGCGTGTGTTCGAATTGACAGGAAATTGCTCGCGAATAACGCGTAAATTTGTCGCCTTCAATAGGTATTACATGGAAGATGAAAGTACGCTGGTTATAAAGAATTTAAGAGTCGAGGATACCGGGTTGTTTCAATGCGTTGCATCAAACGAAGCCGGAATGGATTCGATTGTTTATTGGTTAAAAGTCCGAAGTAAGTGGAGCATGTTGTGAGAATTTCTTCCTCGCGTGGTGTACTAAAACACGAGTTATTTATTAGGTTCGACGCCGGTTATGGAATCGCCACCAAAAAATACCACAGTTTTTGATGGCAGCGACATTATATTGAATTGTCGTGTCGCAGGAGCTCCGATTCCAAATATTACTTGGTATTATTACGGTAAGCGATGATTTAAGTGCGATAAATTCGAGTACGCTGGAATAAGAAATTATTAAAATTATTTTTTACGCAGACTCGCAACCAATACCGCAGAGTACTCGATTCCAATACTTGGAAGAAGGCGATTTGTTGATAACCGGTGCTCGTGTTGGTGATAGCGGCAAGTACACTTGTGTTAGAGCCAACGAGGCCGGTAAAGTTGAAGCAAGCGCTCAGCTTTCAGTTCGAAGTAATTATTTCCGTGCGGAGAATTTTATAATATTGGCGATCTTAATACGGTTAATTTTGCAGTGAAAACGCAAATATCGCAGCCTCCTTCAGATACCAAAGTTCTCCTAGGACAAGATGCGGTACTACAATGTAAAGTCTCCGGTGATCCCAATGTTCCGTATCAAATTGACTGGTTCCATAATAACAGAATTATCGGTTACGAAAATCCTCGCGTTAATATAAGTAACGACGGGTCGCTTACGATAAAAGCAGCTCGACCTACGGATGTCGGAGACTACAAATGTTTACTTTTATCAACGGGCGGCAACGATACTCGCGTGGCTAAATTGAACGTTATAGAGTTACCATATAGTCCCACCTCAATCAGAGCTGAACGAGTTGACCATAGATCGGTGAATTTAAGTTGGGCTCATGCTTTCGACGGTAATAGCCCTATATTAAAATACATCGTGCAAAAACGCGAAGTTCCCGATATAGGTGAGTTTTCGCGCTACCTGGAGAACGCGTCGAGAAAGTGATGCTAATTACGTTTTTCCTTCAAGGTCCGATTGTCGATCCTTTGCTGAATTGGGTAACGGAGCTTAGTAACGTGTCGGCTCACGTGAATTCCATCCTGTTGACTAATTTAAAAGCCGCTAGTTCGTATCAGTTTAGGGTGAGCGCTGTAAATGGTGTCGGAGAAGGGTCGGCTTCCGATGCTAGTAATGTCGTGCAACTACCCCAAGAACGTAAGTAAATTAATTCTTGGGATTGTGAATTGATTGTAATCAAAAATCGCCATTTAGCTCCGTCCGGTCCTCCGACTAATTTTGCTGGATCTGCGAGATCATCTTCGGAGATTATTACTCAGTGGCAGCCGCCCGCTGAGGATGTACGTAATGGGCGTATTATCGGATATGTTATTCGGTACAAGTTATATGGATACGATTCGACTCCTTGGACTTATAAAAATATTTCCACCGAAGTAAGTGCTCTTGTGGGAATTTTTTAACCTGTGATAATTTAATCTACAGCATGTTACAAGAAGTTTCGTGCATATCGAAACTACACGCAGTACCAGTTGAGAGGAACAAAAAATGTTATGTACACATATGGTTACTTGATCATTCAAGTACATCGGTTTCATGATGAACATTTGGTATCAGGGGCAAAGTGATTTAATAGTGATTTTTTCAAAGTTTTAAAAAAGTATACTTACTGAAAATTTTGAAAACCGCTGTAAAATCATTGACGGATTCCATTCAAACTTTGTAATAAGACACGATGCGTCCCTAATATCAACTTCAAACAAAAAAAAAATCAATAGTCGAAAACTACTTTATTTGTTCAGATTGAATTATATGAAAATTAATCATTAAAACTAAAAAAATATTTAAAAAAATTTATTAAAAGCCATCAAAATATTAATAAGTGAATATTATAACCAATTAAATGATTTAATTAAAAATTTTATCAAAATAATAAAATAGAAAATAATGCACCGACCGCAAAAAAGAGAAAGTACGACGCCCGTACTTTTGGATGGAAAGTTTTTTTTAGAGGGAAAAACCGAGATTCCTTCACAGTAACAGGATGTATCCCGAGACTGAGTAGGGATTTCGAAAAAAACCCAGATTCCTCTTCAGCATTCTTGAGCCTGAAACAAAACAAAAAAGAAATACCGCAATACACAGCAGAATTAAACATGCGTAAAAGAGAAGAAATGAAGAGTTAGTAAAAGTACAATTAAAGCAGAAACAAATAGCAGCAAAGGTTAAAGCACACACAAAAGAAAACACAAGACAAAAAAAGTGCAGTAGTGAACAAGTTAAGGTATGCTAGTTAAATTGTAAACAGTTGAAACAAGTAAAAAAAGTAACAGTTAATAGGCCTAGTTAATAAGTTATAAGTCAAACCCCAGTTAAAAACTGTTAATCCATAGCGCGGTGAATTCCTGAGCCTGAAAAACCTGAAAAATTAAACACAAAAACAAATGATTATGATTAGTAAATTAAAACATGTTACGCGGATTATTAGTGTTACGCGAATCTTAAAAACGAATGTTACGCGAACGCGAAGTATCCTTGAAATTTGTTACGCGAATCTTAAAAACGAATATTACGCGGACGCGAAGTACCGTTAAAATTTTGATCCCTTATTCCTTTCCCTTAGCCATCAATATGCCTCAAGCATGGGCTCATGCCTTTGACCCCAGTCCACTTCAGCCACCCTAATCCGAATTACAAAGTCCTCCGTAGAGAACCCAACGCATGGGCGCTACCGCGACAGGCCTCCGTTTCCCAAGGCCTCCAGCATAAGTTCACACTCAAGACATATTGATCCAAAAATAAAAAATCCCTAAAAGACCAGTGCTAGTTGCAGCACCCAATTGAATCCGATACCTGTAAATCTCCTCTATATATAACTTTTCATTCATCCTTCTCCTTTTCCAAAAATTCCCCAAAAGAAGGGGTTACCGGTGGGAGGTGCGCAAAAGCGAGAAATCAGAGGTGCACCTCTTTTCTAAAAATTCCCCGAAGAGAGGGGTCACTGGTGGCCGTGTGTGGAGAAGCGAGAAATTTCAGGTGCACCTGTATATGGTGACGGGGAGTCGTATGATGGATCATATTTTACTAGCAGGTGTGGGGCATGTTTACTGTTTACTGAATTGGAAACGAAATTCGAAGTGGCTGACACCTGGTGGCGCCGTGACGAAACACTTGAAAACTGGATACGTGAACTGTGATATGTGGAGAAATTGTAGTTTTTCAATTTTTACTCGAAAACGAGAGGATTTTAGAAAATTTTATATCTCTTATAGTTTGAAGAAAATTAAATTTCCTATTTTTTGAAATAAAAACAATTACATTTTGACCATTTTTACTGTTGTAGAGCTCATTTTCTCTTCGCTGATTTTCAGATTTTTTCAATGTTTTGTAATTTTGCATTCAAATTATTTCGAGATTAAACCACAAAAAATTTCGTTTCTGACTTAAATTCGAGGTAATTTTAATGCAAAATTGCAATACTAGTGAGACGAAATGAGCTTTACGACCTTAAAAGTGGTCAAAACGTAATTATTTGTATATCAAAAACTAGGAAATTTAATTTTCTTCAAATTATGAGATAAAAAATCTTCTAAAACCTTTCGAGTAAAAATTTTTCCAATTTTTGTGAATTTATTAAAGATATTTTTTTCTCTGTTCCGTGACCAAGTAGACCATACGATGTGTATGTAACGTTTGTTGTTGCTCTCGACTAATACTACTTAGACTTTTCAATAGTATATTTTTGAACATATTTTATTTTTTATTTATTTTATAGGGCCAAAGAAATTACTTGATTGAGCAGTTAATCACTTGGAAAGAATACGTGTTGCAAATCGCCGCTTATAATGAAAAAGGAATCGGTGTTTTTAGCGAAGAAGTCAAAGTAAAAACCAAAGAAGGAGGTAAATTTTGAAATTTTCATTTTTAATTTTTGTTTAATATTTTTAAAACGTTTGCCATTTTTTTTCAGTACCCGAAATGAGACCAGAGAATGTGAAAGTTAGAGCGATTAATTCGACGGCTATTCATATCAAATGGGATCCGTTACATCCTCAGCATATAAATGGGGTTAATCAAGGATATAAAATACAAGCGTGGAAAGGTAGAGCATATATGAAAATATAATTCGTAAGAATTAAGTAAAACAAAATCACTCGTTAATATTACACTTGTTAATGCAGGAGAAATCACGCACCGCGAAATAACCGTTCCTCCTAATTTAATCGATTCATTCGCTCCTCTGACTGCGATAATGAACGGTCTGGAGAAATACACCGAATATAATATAACCGTATTATGTTTCACGGATCTCGGCGGAGGTCCTTCTAGTCAACCGGTTTTGGTTCAAACGCACGAAGATGGTATTATATTTTGCGCCTTTGTTTCATATACAATAGAATACTTGAACGGTGGTGCTTTCAGTTCCTGATGAAATAAGCGATCTTCAATTTCAAAATATCTCCGATCGATCGGTAACTGTTGTATGGAACCCGCCGAAGCATCCGAATGGTGTTTTAAGAGGGTATTCGATTTCATATTCGATTCGAGATAAGCCGAATACTTCGAAGAGTGAAAATCTAACCGAGCTTACTACTCAGATCAGGATTAATAACTTGATGGTACGTGAGTTGTGATTTTAAGCGTTTGAAGAACTACGGAAGGCTATTGTGATGTGTATTTCAGCCCTCGAC
>QBDW01000533.1:0-67962 GCA_003261595.1 Maconellicoccus hirsutus | reverse complement strand
TCGATGTACTTCACATTGAGTGAATGAAATGCTCAAGTTTAACTTTGCGGAATCAGTTGGTTTTCTGACGAAACATTCTTCAGTTCTTGTTTCCTTCAGTTGTTAATCTTAAAGAAGAAACACTGTACATAAGAAAGATCAATTCAAAAAGTATTTTTCCAATTAAAAAGATAAAACATGAATTGAAATCTCCACTTCCACTAGGAAAGTACAGTTTAAAGTCAAGTTACAATCCAATTTGTTACTATCGCGTTGCTTTGTTGCAGGCTTTATTAGATACGTATTTTATTAATTTATATCACATATACACAGATATGTAATCAAAAATGTTTATATAATATATAATTACAACTAGTCAACACCAAAATAATATTCCATTTTTCTCAATTGATTACGTAAACTTCATTCGCGAATACTAATGTCACATAAATATAAATTAAAAACAAACAAAAAAAAAATTTAGATTCCAAGTATTCGTGACATTTTTATTATTGAATTATTGAAAATTTCGTACTTCCAAAAATTGTAAAATAGTAAAAAATAGTAAAATTAATAAATAAGATAAATATCCCAACGCCTACGAAACAAATAGTAAATATTAGTGAACTCCGCTATTGGCGATTGTGAACTGCCGCAATTGACTTCATTTCGTGCCATGGAATCTTGGTGTAGAAGTTTCATTGCCCGAGCTGTAATGTCACGTACGCAAATTCATCATTAATTTTTCACTTTTAGAAAATAAAAAATTAAAAGCAAAATTTTTCCGTGTGAAATATTAAAACTGGCATTCCTAAATTTTCGAATTTTGCGTTATTTCTAAAGTGTAAAGTAGTTGTGGTTTAAATGTGAACTATGATGCTTCGGGTTTTAATTGTGGATTGCCATTAAGAATTTTCAAATGTGAAAAAGTGAAAGATGTCTTTATCTCGTGGTCGCGTTTGAATGTAAGGTTTTCTGTTTAATCATTTTAAGTACTTATTTTCTAATGTTTCCGATACATTTTTCAACCATTTACTGAAAAAAATGAGAATCTAATGTGTAAGTATCGTAAATCGTATTTTTTACACTTCATCAATTTGCCGTGGAGAACTGAAATGAGTTATGAAATTTAGTATTGCGTTTAAGTACCCATCTTTAAATGCTCGTGTATTCCATATCTTAAATTAATTTCACTGCGTGTGATCTTTGATATTATTTTCATTCCGTTTGTGCGTATGACTGTATTGTTCTCGTCGTGGATGTGGATAATTTCCGATTCTCACCCGAAATATTGGATTACGCGTATTAATTGACTGTCTGGATGATATCATCGGTATTGATGATTGTATTATTGGTTTATAATTGTGGTTTAGTTTCTACTCGAGCATGAGTGTTACGTCGTAGAATTCTGAGGTTTTTTTCATATTTCTCGTATTTTACAGCCTTTTCGATTGCGAAGTTGAAGTTTTATTTCGGGGAAATTTAGAAGTTGGCGTGAACGAAGAAGCAAATCTTGCTCCAGGACATTTCTTTGAAGTGCTTCAGCTTATCATTTAGACTATTAATATCCTGTATTTAATAAGTGAGTATCGAGTGTACAGATAAACAAGTTTATGTTGTTTAGATTTATTAATAATGGTGAAATACAAATCGTTCGGATTTAAGTGTACTAATGTTGTGGTTTTTTTTAAAGGTTTCTACACGCGTTCGTTTATTCATACGTTTCAGTTCTAATTCTGTCTGCTTTTCAATTGCACTCAGATGAGATCGTGTGAACCGTAAAAAGAGACGAATTCTTGTCGAAATGAAATCACCCATTTTGACTTATCGGTAAGAAACAATTACTTTATCTTCGTGAGCGAACTTGACTTTTCATTACAGATAGTGATTTTTGAGTTATATATTCTCACAAACAAGATGGCTGTGTTACACTCAAGCTAAAGAATACATGAGTGTGTGCTGCTGTATCTTATAGTACCTTTGTTCGTTGAAGTTCACTCGCCTAGCTTTATTTTCAACGAAATTTATGTGATGAAATATCGTCTACACATGTTAGTGAAACTCATGATGTACGTATCATTTCGGTGGTGTATAAGTTTCGTTGTCGTCATTCATTGATATTCTAAATTTACTTAAATGTTATATAGGAACAGCGATTGTTATCGTATTGGCGTCGATTTTATGAAATCGTATGTTGAATTACTCTATTGCTTGTTTAATTTTTAATAATTTGATGTTTGCCAATTTGTAGTTGAAGAGGAAGAATTTTGAATGAGATTTCACAATAAGGTCTTTTTTGCTATTTGCATTGTGATTTCACTGCTGTAAGATTATTTACTTCAAAAAGGACGTAACATTTGCTTTCAAGTTCATCGATGTAAAACGAAAGAAGTAAAGTTCTCTATAAATTCTACCCAATTTAAGGAAGTGATTATCGTTATGGTGTTAAAAGAATGTGATATTAAGGGCATCTTTTTTGATAAATTTCTTTCCGTTATACCTGTTTTACGAACGACGATGGTTATCGGTCATACGATCGGTTTTCTTCGTTCATTTGATTCTAATTTTAATTTATTTTGGAATTATTTTGTTTCCAATATTTTATTTTGAGAAACGAAAGTACAATAATTTTCGTAAATATGTCACGATGTATTTAAATACGATCACATTTGATTTTTTTATTTGATTGGTTAATTTTTTTTTTATTTCACAGATGAATTTAACACCGTGACAAGATTTTAAATTGGATTACTTTACAAGACAGATTTTATCGTTGAAACAATGAAGAGTACCTTCAAAAAGCAAATGTTCGTGCAGGCGAAAAATCCTGATTTAAATTCAGGTCAATCGTCCTCGTCAAGCTCGCCGAATCCTCTTTCGTTCATAGATCCTGGCACGTATATGTCTAACGGAGAATTCGTGTTTCGTGTACCACCGGAAGCTCCGGTTTTCGAGCCGACAGTAGAAGAATTTCTCGACCCGTTGGCTTACATCAACAAAATCAGACCAATTGCCGAGAAAACGGGAATTTGTAAGGTAAAACCGCCTCCTGAATGGCATCCTCCGTTCGCAGTCGACGTAGATCATTTCAAATTCACTCCTCGGATTCAAAAACTAAACGAACTGGACGCGAATACAAGAGTGAAGTTGTATTTTTTAGATCGTTTAGCGACCTACTGGAACTATAGCGGTGTTCAAATACGAATTCCAGCTATTGACGATAAAACCGTCGATATGTATTCCTTATATAAAATCGTTGATTTGGAAGGCGGTTTTGATAAGATAAATTTCGAAAAGAAATGGTCGAAAGTAGCCGCTCGAATGGGTTACGTGAACGATAAAGTTGTCGGTCCTCAGTTACGAACGCATTACAAACGGCTTCTTCTACCGTATGAAAAATTCGAAAAAAGTAAATTGAAAACTGCGCAAGAAAACGAAGAAGTGAAAAAGGCTATTAAAAAGGAACCCGTTGAGATGGTCAAGGTAAAAAGCGAGCCTGGTACGCATGAAACCAACGTTAAAGGATGTGGCGGCAGTAAACGTTGCACGCGTTCTAACTGCGACGAAAATGGTACAGAGATTTTGGTCAGTGATACGTTCAAGAATCCAACTATGCAAGATAAGAATAAAGAATTACAAAGGTTGACGTTTTACGGGCCCGGTCCGAAAATACTAGGTTCCAACAAGAAACAAAATCCTCAAGGTAAGAAAAAATTGGATTCCAACGACGATTTACTGGCCGACTCGGCGTGTATGGTTTGCGGCAACGGGGAATCCGAAGAATGTATTTTATTGTGCGACGGTTGTGACGACGGATACCACACGTTCTGTCTAGTTCCACCTCTTACGTCTGTGCCGAAGGGAGAATGGCGATGCCCTAAATGTATCGCGGCGGTTGTTAGCAAAGCTACGGATACCACGTTCGGCTTCGAGCAAGCGGAAAGAGAATACTCTCTGCAGCAGTTTGGCGAAATGGCCGATCAATTTAAATCGAATTACTTCAATATGCCCGTTCACCTAGTACCGACCGAAAAAGTCGAACAAGAGTTTTGGAAAATATTATCATCGATGGATTCGAACGTTACGGTGGAATACGGCGCTGATTTACATAGTATGGATCACGGTTCCGGATTTCCTACTCAAATGGCATTGAAAAATTCCGGCGACGAAAATCATTATTATAAATCGTACGTCGAATCTAGTTGGAATCTGAATAATATACCGGTGTTGGAAGGCTCGGTTTTGGGTTACATTAACGCGGATATTTCCGGCATGAAGATACCATGGATGTACGTGGGTATGTGCTTTTCTACGTTTTGCTGGCATAACGAAGATCACTGGAGTTATTCGATCAATTATCTACACTGGGGCGAGCCGAAAACGTGGTATGGTGTTCCTGGTTCGCAGGCTGAACTTTTCGAAAAAGTTATGCAAGAAACGACGCCGGATTTATTTAGAAATCAACCGGATTTATTGCATCAGCTGGTCACCATATTGAATCCGAACATATTGATGGATAGAGGAGTACCGGTGTATCATATCGATCAAGCGGCCGGCGAATTCGTACTGACTTTTCCGCGCGCCTATCACGCCGGTTTCAATCACGGCTATAATTTCGCCGAAGCCGTGAATTTCGCCCCAGTGGATTGGATTCCGCTTGGTAGAGATTGCGTCGAGCATTATTCCAGTTTGCATAGATATTGCGTATTTTCGCACGACGAACTTATCTGCAAGATGGCTTCGGTACCGGAAAACCTGAATTCCAAATTGGCCTTGGCTACGCATCAAGATATGCTTAAGATGCTCGATATTGAAAATAAACAACGGAAAGCGCTTCTAGAATGGGGCGTCGTGAACGCGGAACGCGAAGCGTTCGAGTTATTAGCCGACGACGAACGTCAGTGCGCCGAATGCAACACCACTTGCTTTTTGTCGGCGGTCACCTGTAAATGTAGCCCGAAAAAAGTGACATGTCTGCGTCATTTTCGAGACCATTGCAGTTGTACTGCCATCGATCACACGCTACGGTATAGATATACGCTCGATGAATTACCAGTTATGTTGGAAAAACTGAAAGAAAAAGCCGACTCCGTGGCGTCGTGGGCGGCCAAAGTGCACGACGCGTTAGATGTAAATACTCCAAGAACGATCACCTTGTGCGGCCTGAAAGATTTGTTGAACGAAGCGCGCGAAAAACAATTCCCCGACGATTTGTCGTTAAGTTTGTTATCAAAAGCGATCAAATCCGTTCAGGATGCTTTGGCGGTCGACTTCAAGAATATCTTGTCACGTAAACAAACGCTAAGCAAGAAAATCACTCTTACCGAAATTCGAAGCTACTACGAAGAATTGCAACGTATACCGTGCGTTTTACCTCAAGAAAATACCGTGAAACATTTTCTGAAATTTTTAGACGATTTTCAAAAAAATGCCGAAGAGATTATGCTGAAAGAAAACGCGACGGTTAGCGAAGTCGAGAATTTACTAAAACGAGGTAATTTTCCAAACGTCGAGATTCCTTGCGCGGAAGAATTGAAGAATCACAAAAAAGTGCTATACTTGATCGAAGAATTTCGTGATAAAAAGAAGAACATCGCTTCCTTGACACCGGAAGTTATCGATAAGTTGATCGCCTGCGGTAACAGCGTACCGAATCCCAATGAAACTGTGACTTCCATAGCGAAAGAACTGACGTCGATTAAGGAAAAAGTCGATAGTTGGGAGAAAAAAGCAAAATTATGTTTCAATCCTACCAACGAACGGATTGGCCAAATCGGTGCGAAGTCTTCTTTGAGTAAATTAGAGAAATTATTAGGAGAAGCAAGCGCCGTAGACGCCTTCTTGCCAAGCAGGGAGAAATTGAAAGCTACGGTGCAAAAAGCTCACGTTTGGAAGGAAAGAGTTGGTGGTTTATTTGGACCCAAAAAAGCGGCGCCTTTTTTGGAAGTAGTCGAAAATCTAATAGAAGAAGGGGAAAGTATGGCCGTCGATTTGGAAGAAATTTCGAAATTGAAAGCCGTCTTGACCAAAGCGTTATCGTGGAAAGACGAAGTTCACAAATTGTTCATGGGCGATTGTAAAGTATACAATTTACTAGAAGTGCTCCTTCCGCGTCGTAATTTACAACGCATTTGCAAGTACAAGAAAAACGATAAGAACAGCTCCGCAGAACCGGCTCCTAATTTCGGCGTATTCGATTTAAATATTAAAGAAGATTTCGATCAAGAGAAATTAATCTCGTCTTTTAAAATCGCCGAAAAACGTGAATTCGAGTTGATGCGCGCGCTACGGGTTAAAAATACTTACAAGAAGAAACAAGGCGATGGGACGTTTTGCGTTTGTAATATTTCGTCTACGGTTTACATGAAAGAATGCATTTTATGTAAAGATCTTTTTCACGAACAATGCCTGAAGCAATTGGCCAATTATTGGGAAGATAAGAAGTCAAATTACCGAATATTTTTATGCCCGTTTTGTCAACGATCCAGAAGGCCGAGTTCGAAAGCCGTCATGAACGCGTTGATAAAACTTCAAAAAATTCAAATTCGTACTTTAGAAGGAGTCGCCATGCAGTGTCTTCTTGATCGTGAAGCCAAATGGAGAGATTCGGTTAATGAATTATTGAGTACGCCTGAATTGAGCGTATTGACCAAAAATACCTCCGATCCGATCTCTAAACTCGCCAAACAAAACGCTCCGGTTGTGTTAAGCGCGGAAAACAAAAACAGCCTGGAGTCATTACTATTCCGAGGATTTCTGCTAGAATTAGAACTGCCTGAAAATGAAATAATTTACATGATTTTGCATAAATTAGATTCCAACGTTGACACGACGTGCCAAAATTCCAATTCGCTCGCGTACAAACCATTCAGCCAACTCGCGAGTTTCGATAAATCCAGAGTCGAGATTGAATTGACCAACGAAACGTCATCGTTGAAAAACGAATTAGCTTCTTCGGTCACATTGCTGTCGAAGGAACGTAAACGAAAGCATATCACGGCGCATGAGAACAACGAAAATGAAATCTGCCTCAACCAAAAATTCTCCTCAACGACGACGACGACGACGACGACGAAAACGAAAAAGAAAGAAAACGTGGTTCGCAAGAGAGTCAGAAAATCGCAATTATCTCCACTGAAAAAAGCCTCCCTCGCGGATTCCAAACCAGAAGCGTCCGATAAAAATTCGTCGCCTGTAATTTGTCTTTCATCGCTCGACGGAAGTGACGGTCCAGATGACGAATTCGAAGAAGAAGAGGAAAGCGAATGCGTGGCCGCGAGGTGCTTGAAACCCACCGGCGAACTCGTCGAATGGGTGCAATGTGATTATTGTAAAAATTGGTTGCATATGATTTGTATCGGAGTGACTAAAACGGAAATCGATAACCAGACCGAATTCATGTGTACATTGTGTAAAAATGTCGAAAAAGCCAATAACGACGAAGAGGCTGATGACGACGAAGACGACGATGTAGTTTTTGTGGAATACGCGGCGCCCAATAATACCACAATATGTTCCTCCTAGTACATGTCATCCTTTGTCGTTTTGTAGAATATTGGTTATTTGATAATTTTCTTGAATTCTTTTTTTTCTTTCTTTGTTTTCAAACCTCTCTAAGCTTTTAAAACTTGAATGTTTTTCATAACAGGTTTTCCCCTTTATGAATAATTTTGACAGTGAAAATTGTTTAATTTTTTCATTTTTTTGAGTGTTCATCGTCGATGTAAATTTGCAACAAAGTAAATATTTTTACCTGTTTATCGTGTTAATTAAACTGTATGATTACCTGCAGCTTCCTCTTATTTTTTGTAAATACTGTAAGACGTAGTTATTTCATTTTTTTTTTATTTTGATCTCCGATGTATTGTAGAGCGTTTTTTCGTTTTTATATTATCACGTCGTGCTTGTGGAGTACGTGACTTCATATAGAAAAAAGTGTTTTTTTGTAGTCTTAAGCGAGTGAAATTTTTATTACTAAAACTGGTTTTTTAGAATAGGTTTACATCCGGTAGATATCGTACGAGATAATTATTTTAATTATTAATTTCAATTCGGTGTGATTTATGTTTCCTTTTTTTTTTATTTTATCGTAATTTTCATTTTCTTTTTTTGTTTATTTACAAGAAATTAAATTCGAGTTTCTTAGGTTTGATAGTTTGGAGTTTTTATTCAAGTAGATTTTTCTCGTGTGCAGTAGTTTTAATATTTAAAAATTTTTTCAGTTTGATATTCGTCGATTTTTTCGTTGATTTCGTTTTAAATATGTTAATGTATTAATTGAATGGTGACTAAAGTTTCAAATTGGTGGTTTTATTTTTAAATCTTTCGACTCGAAATTAAATACTTTCTGAGTAGTTTCAAGATATTTAAGTAACTTTGTCTATGAGATGAATACTCGCTTAATCTTTAAAACAGGAAAGCGATCTTAAATCAAGAATTGACTTTGTTTTTTATCCATTGAGAGACGATTTATTCTGTCAATGTTAAATATTTGGTGTTTATTTATTTCATTTTTTCAATGTTATTTTTATTTTTTGTATGTTTTTAATGCTTGAAGTTTCGTTTAAAAATGTCGCAACGAAGAAATACCTAGTTTTTGTGGATAAACAAAAATAAAAAAGAACGATTAAGAGTAATTAACGAAAAAATACTTACGTTATGTAATTGAAAGCGTACTAAAAGTAAATGTTAGCTGTTCATACGTAGTTTCGTAGTTGAATAATCGTGTACGATTTCTGAGCATCTTATTATGTTATACGCGTATATACCTTGCATTGTTGTCCTAAAAGTTATGCTTAAAACAGAGTATGTGTTCCTCTTGAAATTAAGATTTGTAAAATATTAGTTTAAGTCCTATGTTTACGTATGATTTGTTTATATTCACCGTTCTCGTTTATTCTTTTACTTTGTATCGTAAGTTGTACCATTTTACCGTACCTACTGTGTAATTGTGTATATAAGGTCTTGAAATAAATTTTTTAAGAACATAATTTGCTGCTTTATGTAATTTTTTCTGCAACAAATAGAACCAAGGCGATATTTACGTTGAATGAAATTTCAAAACTGTCATAAGATTTATTTATTCTATTGAAATGTGTTTATTTATTGAAATTCGCAATAAGAGTTAAAATTTACAATGAAAAATTAAAGAAATGTAGGAGGGACTTTGATGAAATATGATCCACGATGCAACGAAATCGCATTTGGTACTTGAAAAATTACTCGTTGACACGATCAAAGGTACAATTTGAAAATTAATTCTCAAATTTTTTTATGTTTTTTTTAATATCAACTACAAACTCTTCATTATCGGTATTTTGTAACTGCTGTAACATGGGCCAACCATGTTTTTGTGTTGTGAGTAAGTAAACATTTGAAGGACATAGTTTGTAAGAATACATTCCTAAAATTAAACTCTGAGCGAGACGGGCACAAATGCAATTCTGAAACAAATGACATTTTTGTATAAATTCTCACGAGGACGTGTAGATCAAAAGCTTCGACTCACTTTCAATAAATTCAATTCTAGATCGGTTAACCGTCTCGGATAACCGGAAATTAGTGATGCTGCAAAATTCTGTAAACGATCTGGCCTATCCATGCTTAGATAAGTTATAATTATCGCTAATTCGAACAAATAACACGAATGTGAGATGTCACTGAAATCTATTATACCGCAAATCTCTGGATCGTTTTTATTTTTTTCAATCACTAGTAAATTTGCTTGATTCAAATCACCGTGAATGATTCCTACAAAACATCATCGGTGATGGATTGGCGTATGTAATAATATTAAACTTTCCTTAGGGAATTGGAGAAACTGATTTATTGGTATATTTTGTATACCTATATAATCATGCAGGTAGTGTAGGTATCCAATTTTAATTGTAAAATAGGTATTTAATCAACTGTCAGACCTTGTTCCATCTCGTCCATTCGTGTCAATACATTTTCTTGAAAATCGATCACAGCTTCAACAGCCATAACACGTTTTGCTTCGTCTTCAATCACTTCCGCGTATTTCAAAACATTGCTGACAAATTTTAAGGACCATAGAAAATCGGGTCTTTGTAGAATATCCCGTGTACAAAACGGCTGATTTGCAGGAAAAAAAGAATAATAATTGAAGAATAAATATGTAATTGGCCACTTGTGAATGCTAAACAAAATATGTACAGTGTAATATTTAGTTACTATTGCTAGGTAGGAGGTACTTACTACTTAGTATCAAGGTACTTATACACAAGTGTCTGGACTTATCGCCAAGTACTTAGGTACCTACTACTACATGATTGCTCGTTGAATTGAATGAAAATAGTAATGCAACTTACTTTCAATGCATTGTGTAATTTTCCAGAAATCTGGCCTAACGAGTAACAAAATTTTTCTTCAAAATTCACTTCTTCCAATAATGTTCCAAAAATAAATTCTAGTAATAAAACGACATGAACACGTGGTAACGAGGTCAGTGTACTTTTATCTTCTCCTGCGAAACAAACATAAATCTCATTGATGACACATTGACACAGGAATGAAAAATGTAGATAGTGTTAAAATTGTGTAGATACTGGATAGAGATGCTTGCTAATTATCTACTAAATAGTTTTCCTCACCTTTTTTTGACCATTGCATTTTGTACTCTCCTGTATTATTACGTACGGGATAAGGAGCTGTTATGTTTTGTTTTCCTGCAAATATTAATACTATTGATATGAATACATTTCCACCTTCGCTTTCGTATTTCATAAGCTACTCACTCAAATGCAACAGTATGTCAATATACGTTGAAAGGAATTCCTCATTCGAAGAATCTTTCCAATTAATTATTTTTAATACGTAGCCATGATGATTACTTTGAATTTCCTTGTTCTTCATTTCTTTCTTGATAGCGCGTCAAATATGAACAATTTTTTACAGTAAATTAATTTTTTTTACAAATGTAGGTATTTGATGGTTAGGTAATTGAACAAGAAATAACAAAAAACGCTTTCGGTCTTAAGAATAATTGTACAAATTATAAATTTCTATACTTACTTACCGATGATGAAATATGAAAATTAAGATCGTCGTAGCCATTTAGTGGTTTTATGTTTTCAGGAATAATATCGTAATTTTCCACGAGTAATTTTCTAATTTCGTTGTCATTTATATTGGCAGAAATTTTTTCAGAATAATCAACATTCGTTTCCATTTTTGGTAAACACACCGCGTCAGTACATGCTACAGGCTTCGTGAACAACGAACTGATTCACCATCATTATCTTCGTAATAAGTAAACATACATCGTCGGTACGTGGATATTTATTAAAACTTCGCTTTAATCTAAACGAATCTGGTGTGGTAGATTTTCAAATAGCTAGTGGGAATGTATGTAAGTAATTAAGGAGTTGGTAGATAAGATTTCTTTTGTGTAAGTAGCTAAGTACACTTTATGCGTATTGCATGCTTTATGGAGTTAAACCGCTTATCAAACATTTTACACATTGGCGTTCATTTTACATTATATCGATAGTTCATAGCGGCGTTGTTGCGTGAAAGTTAATATCAATTATAATGATTAATTTATCAACCAAAGCAAAAATATCACATATTGTTTATATAGGTAATACTCATTCAATTATTTTGGAGTAAGTAGAATGCCTACCAACCAACTTATTTTCTTTCTTGCGTACTTTACTTTCCTCTATACTTTTTGACCATTCCTTGTCACTTTCGTAAATCGCTGATTTCTCTAAATTTTCACACCAAATATCTCTTTTTAGCGTCCTATTTAATCATTTTCCCAATCACCCTCTTTTGAAAATTGTTGATAGACATACCTACCTAGCCGACCTACTGTATGAGTCCTTGTTTTTAAAAAAGAAGAAAAAATTAAGAAAAACAAAAATAAACACCTTTATTATTTAATACAAAATCACATTTATTAAAATTACTTTTTAAATTCATTTGTCAATTAATAATCGTAAAAAATTTAGTATCAAAGTTAAATCGCTTAAAAAATGTTAAACAATATTAAGGATATGAATTTTATGAACAAATAAAGTAACAATTTGCTTCATACCTTTTAAAAAATCATTTAACACAACATATACATGTTTTAAAATCAATGGTATCAATTATCGATATTAAAAGAGGAACAAACATAAAAAAGTGTAGATATACTTTCACATCAGTTGACTAGGTATTTAAAACGTTTCTCAAAGCTTAATCAATCTACAAACGACGCTATTTGATAGACTACGTTAATTGAAAAAAAAAAGAAATAAACATTTAAATGATAAACCCTTAAAATGTCCAAAATAGAAGAAACACATACATCGATGCTATGGAGCTCACAATATGAATCAACATAAGGGCAAAATAGTAGTTTCGTTTAGATGTTGAATCGTTCAACAGGCATTAGTTACCAACTAGATTGATCTATAAAATAAAATTCTACAATTTCCGACTTAGAAAAATGATTAGGTACCAATTAAGTACGTACTATGAATAAAATTGTAAGCCCAATTTAAAAACGCCAAATGAGCGATTGCGTAACTTGAATTGGGCCCCTTATAGAATGCCATCGTAAAATATTGGCAGAAATACGAAAATTACGATACAAAATTGTTTTTAATTTATTGAAAGTCCTTCCTTTTACGCCAATGTTACTCTTGAAATTTTATGTAATTTATACATCAGCGGAGGTACAATATGCATAGGTAATGAATGGCATGATTTTTAATGAATTATATTAAAATATATACCTACCTATATTGTAGGTACTAGGTAGTCGGTACCTAGCCTGGTACCTAGCTATTAGCTACCTACAAACAAAATCAGGTATAGTATTTTTTGCGATGGACATGGGTAAATTAAATTATTCACGGAATTTACTGTATGATTTCTATATTTTGAATTGAGTCTCTTTTATTTTTAAAAAATACGTACAAATCATTTGCTTCTTAAACATTTTTTTTCCCTGAAAATAATACCTAATTTTCTATAGGTACTTATTTTAACGTCGAATACGAATATCTTATTCCAAATTGTCTTATTTCAAAACGATGTCTTTGTGAATTCGAAAAGATAAAAAAACTATTTGAAACTACAACGCACACTGTTTAAAAAAAAATGATTTTCAGTCATGAAGGACATTTACTAAGTATGGGCTGGTCAAGTACTTGATAGGAACTTGAGGAAGTATCGATAAATGTTTTATTGTAGGACGCGGATAAATAGATGCGAGTTGGCATTAAGTGGGTACTACATGAGGTAACAAAAATCGGATTAATATTGCGAGGTATTATGACTATTTACGAGTAGTAGGTATTAATTAATTTGTAAAAACAGAATCAAAGGTTTCTTCAAAGCAGGAACTACTTCAACACAAAATTTGAGGAAAATTTGAGCGTACTTGAGTACGCGTGGTAAAATAAATATATGTACCTAGAAAACATCAGACATTCCATTCAAATCATCGTGTTTTTTTTTCTTCAGAGATAGAAGGACTAACAATTAAAGTTATAGTTAGTTTGGAGCTGACCTTTTACTTCGGTTATTTTTGTATACGTGCCTAACTAATAATTACACAATTATTGAACGATTATGTGAGGAGCTGAACACAAAACCACTAGAGTAGCGATTATAGTAAACAAAGTGAATACAATCAAACAGAACCTATCCATTACAATTGCTGCAAACTTCCAATCACTGATGATTTCTGCTTCTTCATCAACTTTTCGCATTCTGTTTGTTATGAATTGTATCTCTTTTAATATGAGCTGTAATTCTTTTTGTGCGATAGAACACGCCCCGGTATCATCGAGAGTTATAGCAGCCGCACTACTGCTACTGTGTTGATGAGCGTGATGACTGGAAGACGTGCCTGTTCTAATATAAGTACTATTCAGATTTGCTGAAGCACCTCCAGGACCGATACTACAATGTCTAAAATCGTCTTCGATATCCAATACGTTGGCTAACAAACTTTTCGATGATCTTTCTTTCAATTCCATTTGTTTTACTCTGTTACTCATCCGAATAGTTTTTAGTGTTATTTTACGTCCTGGCCTGCTCATACGTAAGATCCATGGTAACCATTGAAGAAATATTGTTCGAGTCTTAAAGGAAAATCATTACAGTTGTGTAAATTATATTATCAAAAATAAAGGAAAATTTTTCCACGCGTCAACTTCATAGGTACCCATTACGAATATTTGTAAATAGATAAAATGGGTGTACGAAGCTATGGGAGCATAAAGGCTAAAAGTAGGATGACTAAATTTCTGGCGGTATGTTAATTCTAATTACCTATTATCAAAAAATAAACGTAAAAAATATTTTTATACGAAATGCAACTAGTTCAAAGTAATAAGTATATGACGTTGATTTTGCTGCAAGTTTAGTGAAGCATTGCCGTATGAATACTTGGCAAAAAGTAACAGATGAAGTAGATACTTGTAGGTAGAGTTACCTAATACCTATATTCACAATTTATAAGACAAAAGTGACGGTGGCTATCAAAACTATTGGTAGTTGGAAAGAATTTTGAAGTTATAATATTGAGTAAAAAGTTCTTAAATAGGTATAAGATAAGTAACGTTACTCACAATAGGCGGCATTTGGTAGTTATCCGAAGTTCTGTGATGGTAATTCAACACAACAACAGTCAACACTACTGAAGATGCCACCATGAACATGATGCAATTGAAGTAAGTTCCTAAATGAAGTATATATTTTATCAGTCATTAGAAAATTTATTATTCATCTAAATAGATACTTAAGTTTGTAAAATACAAAAATCGACAGCCATTTGAATGATACGAATGAGTATGGTAATCCGAAGGTTTCTCTATTTTAGAATAAATTGCATGAAATCTGACATCAAAAAATCTATCGCGTGGTAAGTACGAGAGTAGTTTGTGTCAGTTGGGATTTTACATCCTTTTCCACTTCCTGAATAGAAATTTTTTAAACTTTTTCTCCGCAGTTGTGATGATTCGTGAAATTAACATTATAAATCTTAATAGCCTACTGTATTTGAATGTGATCTGTGTGCTGCATACGAACATCAATTATTTTTTTCTTCAATAAAACCAAGTAACTACCTTACATAGCCTACAAATCAGTGTAGCTTTCGTGAAAATGTAAATACCTACAATTATATTTTATCACATTTGGCTGATGATTTTAATAAACAAAAAAAAAGCAATGATAGAGAACAGTGTAATACTTACGTGATGATTGCGACTTTTTAGAAAACTAATTTTAATCGAATAAAAATTTATATTGAAATAATGTACGCTGTAAGTATATTAAATAAAATACCAAATGAATCTACAAAACTTGATGCATCGAAAAAAATGACTGCAATAGTTCGTCTCTTCTAGTTTTATTTCTATTTACATTTACTTAGCGTACATCATATTAATTTTTTTTTCAAAAGAATGGGTGATGTATTCGCAGACTTTCTAGCGTACACAAACCATGCAAATAAATTAAAGCATTCACGAAGAGTACCTATCTATATGATTTAAATTCATACACCACCAATTCTGTTTCATTGATTATTGGTTTTTATTCGTATTATTTTCTACACAACAAACACCCAATACCACACATAAGCAACATTTTTGTTATACTCGTATTATGATATCTAACATCTACTAAAACAGCTTCAAAGCGTAAAAGCTGAAAAAGTTTAATGGTCGTCTCAAATTATCTACAGCAGCATAACAATATCACTGAATGTACAAGTTATTTGCATTTCTTGTATGTATTTCGTAGTTTTTATTATTTTTTTATTTCACCGTGAAAAATAATTCATTTATCAAGATAAATTGACGGGTCATTATTCAGTTTGATAAATTGAAGTTATATGTTATAAGAGTACATAAAGTACATAATTATATCGTTTCATCTAAAACATGTTCATTTTGTGATAATCATTTAAACAGGTATCGCATAAATTTGACGCTATAACTCAAATTGTACCAAAAGTACACTACAAACTACATATGTAACCATACTTAAACTGCGGTATTTCCTATATCATTGTATATTGTTCCAGCACGTTGTTGCACGTTTACTAATATCAATTAAGAAGTACTATTATATAAATGTTATTATTTGAAAAATTTAATTATAATTTTTTTGAGCGATTACACCCATACAGATTTCTCTACTTTGTTTCTAATTTCCTGAATAAAAACAATTATCAATTTTCGTAAAGCTCATCGAGCTACAACATAAATTTCAACGAATACGAATACCCGGCCATATTACACTTATCAATTTTGAAAACTGAAATTGTAATTATAATGAGTTCGTCATAAATACCTATTTGTATTTAAAATGAAACCAAATGTACATACATTTCATAATGATTCTGATATTGGTTATTTTAATTTAGAGAAGTTGAAAATTAAAAATCAGCAATCGAGTACCTCTATTCAATTCTACTGGTTTTTTGAGATTGAGGAATTTCAGAAAGTAACAAATGAAAGGATAAAGTTGGTGGTGCTCTTTACATTCAATGTTTTTCAGTATCAGTACCCACTTCTCAATCTCAACATAGAAGCTCAAGCAAAATTAAAATAAGCTGAAAAGTAAATAAAGTGTTTAATTATTCATTAAAAAAAATAAAAAATAAAAAAATAAAGGCATAGGATTAAGAAGCTTAATTAATATGGCAGTTTGACAGAATGAAAATTGGTGTTGTAGAGGTATACATTATATACAGTACATATATGATTAAATTGCAGTCGATGCCTGGTGATGTGTGCGGTGTTGCTTGTGCACTCATTATACAAATTATTTTAATTTTTAGATAAAAAATAATCGAATTTTATTTATTATACGCATTTATGTGCCTTTTCGAGCCTTCTATATCCTTGTATTCTCGACAAAATATTTCAAAACAATTCATCGATTACGTAAATCCTATGCTCCTCAACCATGATTCCTGATAGGTACCATAATTTGGGAATCAAAATACTTTTCACAGAATCCCCTTTAAATCGTAAAATTGAATGTTTGGTTAATATTAATGAGTGGAAAAATTGAATGAAACGCCAAAATAAACCATGGTTAAAAGAACAAAGGGGTACTAAATGTATCTACTTGAAAAATGATATGCTATTATATCGCGAATACAAGAAATAAAAGTCGGTCGATGGCCAAAATTAAAGTATAATTTACATACACGATTGTATCGTATCAGTATGTTTTATTTATTCATAATATTTATTTAGATATTTCATTTAGTTACCTTTTTTTCTTACCAGCATACATCTCCGTCTTGTTTTAACGAAAAATGATCGTAGCAACACGCGCTACATCACGAATCAGCTTTTTTCCTGCGTCACAACATAATTACACGTATAGATTTACTCTGTAGCGCTTATTTATTTATTTATTCATCAATTCTTTGTATTTCTAATCGACAAAAAGGAAGCATTTTTTAAGTTTGTTCGATTTATTAGTGTTTTTCAAGTGTTCAACAAATCATCGAACGTATATAATCGATAATTCGCTGAGATGTACGATTATTTCGAGTATTAAAACTTGATATACGCATGAGTATATATATTTAGTATGGCTTGTGTATGAGTGCCCTGGTAATGATTCGGTGTAATAATGGAAAAATAATTAAAACTTCGTGAATTTTTTTCTATCTAGTACATAATTAAGTATTACTGAGCTAAGTTAAAACAAGGAAACAAACAAAACAAAACGTTAATGGCTTATCAAAATTTAAACCATAAATTCAAAACCAAAATAAATACGAGAAAGAAAAACCTCTAACAAAACACAACGTTGACAACTCATAACAGAAAGAACAAAATAATAGGAATAAATAGGTAGGTGCCATTTGATACTTGGAGGTGAATCAAATATCAGTAGATAGATATGCTGTAAATGTTGTTTGGTAAGCACTTCATTTTTATAAAACAGTTTTGCGTAAGTTTAATTGATAACTTTAATTAACACATTTAAATTTTGATAGTTTTTAATAAAAACAAACACAACGGGCCTATTTGTGTTATCGTTGCCTCTTATTGATACCTACCAAATGTAGCATAAGTCACATATTACCTACATACCTAGGTAGTAGGTAAGGTACCTATAATTACTTGAATGAACGTGAATACCTTATATTATGTATGTACATGTATGTGCATACGTATGTACTTTATATGACACATATCTAATTTTTTGTGCTTAAAAATTAAGCGTTGAGTAATTTAGAAGAAGAATCACACGTCTTAATTTTTCCAACACCACAAAATCCAGTTAAATATAAAGTAGCATTGCACGTGTGATTTCATTTTTAGTACTTAAGGTAACAGAAGAGAATTTGGATGATATCTTCCTATCTAACCCAGCATTTCTTCTTTAGCGTTTTATAACGATGTATCCGAAAAAAAAAATTTAGGAAGTTCTCATGATACGTAAAAATGAGGTAAATTCACAGTTGCATAAAGTAATTAAATACATGCTAAAAAATACGGTCAATTAAAATTTACATATAATTTTTTCAAATCAGTAATCGTCGATTTATGATTATAAGTAGAAGTACCCTCCAAGTATCACAGTAAGTAAGTATGTATTCTGTATAGGTACATTTCTTTCCTTTGCATGCATCAAGGGTAACTTACTGCACCAATATATTTCAAAAATAAAATCGATTAGTGAATGAAACTATAAAATACAAAAAAGAATATAATAGTCAAAATTCTGTAAAAATTAAATACAGCAGGTAAATAGTAAGTAGGTAAACGGAAGGACTTTGTTTATTTTTGTTGTGATTAAAAATTCAATCATTTTCACCAATTGGTCCCCTAATCAAATTTTTTCTTTCACATTAGAAAAGAAGCATAAATTGCCAGTTCAAGTCTGATTAGTTTTTTCATTTGTTTTTAATTTCACCTCTCTCATTTTTCTTGTCTTGCTTTTAGTTGTGAATTTGTGATATATTTCGGCTAAAATATGATTTAACGAAACCCACCACAAAAACAAATGAGGAGCAAAATTCCAAAACGGCCTTTGTCCATTTTTTTCAAAATGCGTTTAATGGCGCCATTTGGTGAAGAATTATGTAAACTTCATTCTCCTACACTTCCAACCCACCCAAATATAGAGTGAATCCCATGTAAAAATCCAATTAAATTCAACGCTACCAATGTAATGTAACCACACGTGAACCACGTTTTTTCCTTCTTCGGCTTCTTCAGTAAAATTTGCAAAAGTGGACCGAGTCCGTTTTGGAATTTCGCTCCTCAAATGAATCTATAAGAAAGAAGAAAGGGGATGGCGTAACAGAATATTCATTTGGAATTGTCGAAAAAAAAATTCATCGAGAGCTCATAACGTTCCAAAAATGCAGCCGTACACGTACACTTTTTATATTTAACCGAACATCGGTATCACTTATCAGAGTTGTAATGGTATTTTAGTTGTAGTTATAAGTACTTCAGTTTCAGTTGTTAAAGTAAACGTAATGTGAAAGTTATTTTTTATCTACGCATTGAAGTTATCGAGGTTTAAAAATTACTGGCCCGGTATTAAATTGGTAAAGATTGAAGAAACATACCAAATAGGCATAATATCGGTAAAATAGTGATGTAATAATAAAAAGCAAGAAGTACCTATTGAAAAAAATCTCAACAACATTAATGAAAACAACAAAAAAATAAAATGAAATAAAAACGTAACAAACCAAACAACATTCAAAAATTCCTAAATTTCATTCGGATACAATTATAGCGTGAAACAACAAAAAAAATATAAGTATATCAACGGAGAGAAGCCCGGCTTTTCATAATGCCGTGAGAACAAAAAAAAATAAAGTCAAACCAAACCAAAAAAAAATATATCTATGCATATTAAGGATAAAGGGATATCGAAAAAGTGAGCGCTACCTAGCAAAGGGATCGCATCAGACACTTGGGGTAAAGTTTCTGCAACCAAATTCAGGAACACGGTCAGCGATAGTAATATCGTAACTCCTGCAACAATCAGTCATAAAACTGTTGCGTATTAATTAAACATTTTTTCTTCGCACCATTAAAATGATGATGCCATGCTATCGCTCAACGATCTTTTATTAATACCTAACCTACTAGTCATGTATTGCTATGCACGAGTAAGTACTGCTAAAGAGCGTTAATTTCTGCATTTTGCAGAAGATTATATTTTTAATGTTTACAATTACTCCGTACATTTGCATAGGGATCGTTGGTAGGGAAAATTGCATAGTTGAAAATTTTTAAAGATTATCCTCCAAATATCAAATATGGCACGAAACATGAAAAACGACCAACAGCGAAACGCAAAACAAAATTACAATTTTGTAGCCATCATGACACACCGATTCCAACTACGCATTGATACAATATATTTGATTTAAAAGGTGTTGATGAAAATTCACGCATATATGGAACTTGGCTGGTCCTACCTATTAAAGGGACGGCGTCCGATGTATTTGGCATTGATTCAGCAACCAAATTCAAAAAAACAGTGAGTGATAATAGTATGGTTACGCCTGTAAATGCATAAACGCAAAAGTACATCGTTACCAAGTACCTAGTCAAGAAATCAACAGCTGACTCCAAAACGATGCGTTTCATTAGTCGTTTCGTGCGAAATGGTCGATATCGGAAATAATTTTTGATGAATTGGATATCGTATAAGTTAAAATACGTGGTAGTATGGAGTAATTGTAGAAAAATGAACAAATGGGTGGGTACCTGAAGTAATTCAAGAGAAGTATATATGATAAATAGGTCAGTTCTCTGGCGATGGGTTACTTCAGACAATTGACTTTATTATTTAACTCACCGACCCTTCAATTTTATGAAACGAAACGTCGCGTAAATTTTTTGTGACTGTTCTCTTTATCGCAGACATCGCCCCACCAACGCACGTTATTTACGCTTTGGTAAGACCGTTTTAAATCGAAAAAATCGATTTTTACAACTCGAAAAAAGTTTTTTTTTTCAAAACGCTGCGCTTAAATATTAAGTAAACGAGCAAAATATTGCGATTTTTTAGGTACACGCTACAAAAACGAAGAAACTCGTTAGAAATGAAAAAGAATGTAGGCAGCCATTAGATGGGATTTTTTGTCCATCAACGAAAATTTCTTAAAAATTTTTCACCTGTGATGTATTGTGACGTATAGTATCGTATTCTCGATAATTTGATTCATTCATCGGCATCAAATTATCGGAATTTAAGGTAAAGGATTACATTTCTTTCTTCAATTTACAAAAAGATATAGAATTGGCGTCAGTGGAGCATAGATTACGTGGCTGAATAACGTTATTCCATTATGACGCACGACCGATAGAAAAATAAAGATACAACTAAGTAAAATATAATATAAATTTTTCTAAAAAGTAATTTTCGTTTTAAATCAAAAAGTACAACGATGCGTGGTGAGAGGCACTTTTTGATTTTAAATAAATGAGAAGGGATCAATGATATGACTACTGTCTACTGGGTACTCATTGATTAGCTGAAAAAGGCCGTGGCCCTGAGCTATGAAGCAACAAGAAAGTTGAACGAGATTACAAACGGAGACTAAATGCGACTTCATATTTTCCCTGTAACATAACTTTTCAAATGGTTTTTCAACTTCCAATAAACAAAATGATATTTTGAATAAGCATCCGTTCGTTTGTACCTCTCTAAAAAATTTTAGCAAATAAATTATAAAAGCACGAATTTGGTGGATAATTTTTAAAAATTTTTCCGAAGAAAAAAAATCAGGTTGGTTTCTGAATAAAATCTCTTGTCAATTTCTAATTCAGTACTTCAAAGAAAGAATTTCTGCCAAGTTCTATTATGTCACAAAATACGCAAGATGTGTGTGAAATTTTCCAAGTTTGCAAAAGTTCGTCTTAAATGATCGAAAATAGATCATTTAACAGATTTAAAATATTCCGTTTTGTAGTAGAGAAACAGAAAAAAATGTAATGTTTTGAAAACGCAAAAATACTACTTCAATATTCAACCTCTTTTTACCTAGTGTTAATTTTTCTCCAGAATCCGGTGGCAGTGTGAAACCGAGCAATGCCATAGAGGATATTAATACGCAAGGCACTATTAAGTTGAAAAAATAATACAAGGTTCTTCTTCTAATTTGTACTACAAATGTAATATCAACATAAGGCTCTGGACAACATTGATACATGACCGTGTTCTTTTTGCCAGGCATACCTGCGAATGCAACCGTTACTACATTATTTCTAGCCAATACAAAGTGAAATCCAAAATTATTGAAATTTTACCGGTTATATAATCAGAAATATGAAAAACTATGATTTAAAATAAAAACAATTTATCAACATTTTTTTCTTATTTAAATGTAAACTTTTGTTATACGACGTTTTTATTAAAAAAAACTACCCTGCGTTTCACTGTTATCCAAAAAAAAAAAAACATTTTGGAGAGAAGTCCGTTGTATTATCGCCTCTACTCCGTCATCAGTAATTACAATATAACTTTTTTTAAAACGGAAAAATAACGGTCATTGGTTCAAATCAACCAAACGATAGACTTTAAAAACACGAATGCACAAAAATCAATTCAGAAGTTTCAATTACTATCACAACTAAAAGTTTTTTTTATGTTGTGGATTTCATGTCAGTTAAAAAATGTACCTATTCAAGATATTCGTTAAATACCTAGTTACTGACCTAATAAGTACCATTCTCCATTCGTTATAAAATTCGACAAATCGCCTCCATCTACAGATTTCATTTCAAGATCCAACTGAAAAATGAGAAAATTAATTAATTCTAAAAGTCAAACATAATAAAAATCATTTATAAGTTGTGTCGATATCTCTTTGAAGAAAAAAATTGATAAAAATATGACCTAAATAATTAAAGAATAAAAAAATTTACTTGAAAACCATCATAAGTCCAACTTCCAAATTTCATATCACAATATTGGTCGTCAAATGGAAACCACGTAATATCGATTTTGCACGTACTTTTAAAAATACCAGGAGGAACGTAAAGACAAGTACCATTACTTCTTACAACTACATTTGTGTGATATGTTCCATCAAATTTTTCATCCGCACTGTGAAAAAAAATAATAACTTTTTCTAAGTAAATCATCATCGTGTTAAAAGAAAGTAGGTAGTATAGGTAAGGTACAAGGTAGGTTAAGTATACAAACAATCACGTATACATATTACTGTAGGTACATACATATACTCACCTATTGTACATTAAAATATCCGGTCTCCATATATTCTTAGGTGTAATACGCAAATCTTTAACATTACCATATTCTGAGCTATTCCATTTCAAATTGTAATCTACCCATTCCTACAATCATAATTGAAATTTTAATTTCCAAGTTGAATTAGGTAATCCACTTCATGTGATAAATAATTTAGGAATCAATATCATACACGTAATTGGCATTCTAAAGCTCATCTTTTTGATACCCTACAAAGATATTGAGAGGGAATCTTTTGTTAAAAACTATCGATTCGTTTTAAACTAAATAGGTATGCCCTACATTGGAAGTAATATGCAAATTAACTAAAAAAAATGCAAAAACATACAAAGTATTTTGCATTAGAGTTGCAGACATAGCAGAAGTATGAGAAAATTTTCAATTTAACAAGTTAATTTCTTTGTGATAGTGATAAAGACAAGCAGTTTTTATCAAAATTGTGGAAAGTTCTAAAACAGATTACAAAAGAAATAACATCTGCTTGGTTAGGTTCGAGCAAGGAACAATTTTCTAAAGGACTTATGGCACCAAAACTACAATGGTTGAGCACACCCAATATTTACTTAGGTATCATAGTTCATAGCACAGTTTCAGTAGGAAAGGTTTCACCTTTTTCTCCTTTTGAAATCAGTATTAGAAGCAGTGATTAATAGATAGTAGGTAGAGGTACTAGGTAGCTAATAGCTATATGTAGGAACATCTGGACTACGTTGTTCTTATTTGTAAGATGATAATATTGTGATGCCAGAGATAAAGGTATCCGATAAAAGCCCTACCAATTAGTAGATATTTATTTTTTCCCAAGAACGTGGTAAACTTTCGTTAGTAACGCTAACCTGCCCTCTCACCGAACGTTTGCGCATAAAATTTCACGCATCTTTGTTTTTTAAAGTTACTTTTAAAAAAAGTATTTTTATACAGCGAGCAAAAAAGATGTGATAGTCTCAATACCTGACAAGATATTTTGATATGCCATACACTACTGTAACGTAGATCTAATAATATGACCGTAAATATTCCTCCAATTCTAACCTCAAATACGAAAATATGAGCAAGTGAACTCAAGCCTGTAATAATGCAATCAACTCCCTTCAATTTGAGTAATAAAAAAGTAACGTCAGGTCGCATCGATCTGTTGTGTTGAAGTTGAACAAAGTAAGAAATTTTACATTTCATCGAGGAGTGAATCAACAATGCAACATGTCTTTCATTTCGCCATCCCTCAGTTTGTACATCGTATCATACGTTCATCAAAAATTAATAAGATGATACATATGCATACTTCGGTATACCTGGTCGCGTACCCGGCTACCCACTTTATTGCAAAACAAGAAAGTACCTACTTAAATGTGTACTTGAAACAGGGAAATTAAATTTTCCAAAGAAAAAATTCCCTTGATATTTTTTAACGAAACAACAAAAAGTGTCTTTCAAGAGGGATGAAAAGGGTGTTTCCTCTCCTATTCCTTCCAGAACTTGATTATAAAGGTAATATGCTGTTTGGATAAAATTTTACATTTGAAGGCACAAGATACTGAGAAATAAAAACAATGTAAAAGTTCGATTAAGCAACCTAGAATTTCAAATTTGGAATGCAAGTAAAAAATCTCAGACTCTCAGGCTTATCGAAAATTCGCTTCGTAAACATACTTTAAAATACACAGTTCCCTTGCCTTCGCCTTCATATTTTGATTTAAAATATCTCGCTGGATCTCTGATAGACGAAATTTAGATCTATTATGTTATCGTATTTTTTATGAGTACACAAGTGGTACGGTGTAAATTGATGAAAGTGATTTTTATTTTGTGGAAGAAATGTTCACCTTTTCTCCTTTTCCAGAAATCCTGGCCACGCCCTTGGATGACGATATTAAAATACCGATAGCATTCTTAGTTTATTCAAAGAACAATTTTTAATTTTAAAAATGTCATGCTTCTCTACCTGCCGATATCAAGGGTAAAGTACAACTTATGCGATGAACACAAAGAAAGAATGGAATTAAACATTCGCTAAAATAATTTTAAACTTATTGATGCACTGTCATCTCGTGTAAGTTCTACGATACATTGTTATGAGATTTATAATAATTGCTAATCTGTGGGAAGAGAATAAATTGCATTTTATGTGTACTCAACATATTCGTGTCAATCCATTGTGCTAAAATATTGTACACAAGTTGATGAAAAAATCTACAAACTACGTTTCAAACAAAAAATTTTTCGATGATTTTTCGATAACTAAGGATGTCATTGCGTTAGAACGAGTAGAATACATAAAAAAAGAAATAAATTCTACATTTACATGCAAAATATCCAAGTATAAGAATTTAAAACAAGTATTAGGCCTACTTTATAACTACCGAAACGCACAAACTGCAAGCGAATCAATTTCTAAATTTTCCATGCAAAACGGCATGATACTTACCAAAGTAAGCCACAAGTTCGCGATCAAAATTTGATTCTTCTCGTCCTATTTGGAGACATACACATAAGATTACAGTATTCGGATATAATTAATTGATCGTATTGGAATTAGGTATTTCAAATTTTCACATATTTTTCAATATTTTATTTATAGTGAAATCAATTAATCAGCATAGATCTGCTGCTCGGACGTAACAGTTTCTTAACTACAAATTTAGTTAAAGTGAAATTTTCAACATTTTTTTTACACCTTTAACACAGTTGCATGTAATCAAGGAGTCAATTTTTTTTTTTGTTGTAGAAATTATGTTTTTAAATTTAACGTTAAGACATTTCAGTTAAGTGAGGATCTAATATTTAGAAAATGTCTTCAAGTTAATTATTAACAAATTTGTTTCTAAGAAAAAAAAACACGTGATAAGAATAATTACTCCGTTTATCTTTCAAAAATGAGTAAAGAAAAATACGCAGTTATGACATTGAAAATAGGATGCGATTATTAAGAATTGCAAGCTGTCTTCAAAAAATGTGAGTGATTTATGCGCGATTGCCAAAATACCAGTATGAATAACATTTCTTAAGAAGCCTGTTGTGTTTCTGTTTGTTTACAGAACAGTTCACGAGATTCTAGATCATGCAAAAAAAATAATGAACATCGGATAAGTACATTATTTTTATTTATTTATTTTAAAACATAGGCTATTAAATTCATAACTTCTCGTATTCTCTTGGCCTTTCGAATGAAAGAAGACAGATCACCATGGTAACACGTCTAGTAGAATAAATAGGAACAACTAACGTCCGTTTGATAGAAATTGATGTTTTATGTTTTAAGCATTGAAATATATTTTAAAAATTGCAAAATCCGGAAGTAATCGAACCGAACTTAATTTTTGGCATTGTTTGTTTTTTAAAACATGCAAGTAAATATTAGAATACATTGTTTTCAATACTGCAAGCTTAGGTCATCTCAAAATGAGTCTCCAAATGATGTAGTGATCGCTCGCCAGTCGACTTTCTTCCAAAAAAATAACGTTTTGAAACTTTCAACTTTATTATTTTCACTAAGTCAACTTTAATGATTTTCCATCATTTGGAAGCTGATTTTTTTTAAAAGACTTTTGAAGCGTTATTCAGGTTTTTTTTCCAATTTTTGCGCTATTTTTTAAAAGTAGTAATTTTAGACACAATATTGATGCAAAAAAATTTTAGTTAGAGAAACGTTCACATCGCGCTGTTGATTCGTTCTGAGATACATTGGCCACTTAAACTTGAAAAGAACTGTACTTGAAAAATGAACAACTTGAAAGCTTTTTCTTAGAATACAATTTTGTGCGTAAGTAAAAAGTAAATAGTTTTTCATTTATTTAATGAAACAACCAATATGAGAACGTATTCAGAAACCATATTAGTAATCTATTGGAATGAAAAAATGAGGAAAATAATGAAAAAACTTTCATGTTGTGTTTTCTCTTAAAAAAGGGGGAGGGGGAACCGAAAATAAATTTGTAATGTTTCACAAAGTCACCCTCCCAATACCTATTACCTACCAAATTCTTGGAATCAACGCGTAGGTAGTACCTACTACCTACCTATCTAGTGACCTATTTATTGCTTGCAACTTGAAATTCAAAGAATAATAATTAATAATAAAATGCAAGTACTGAGTAGGTACTCATTCAAAGTTGAATTATGTAAGTATTGTTAAAAAACACCAATAGGTGATGTTGAAAGTTTTTTTAATTCATTTTTTTTATTTATAAAAAAACGTTCAAGGTTTAACTATATTTTTTATTAATTTTTTATAGATGAGTAACTGAAAAAATTTAGAAAATGGTCATTGAAAATGGAATTTTTATCACCTACGGTTATCCTCGTATTGTGATAGGTTTAGTATGTGACTAAATCGAACTGAAAATGAAATTAATCTCTGTACTTTATTAGCTAAGGCTAATCAAAATGAATAAAGAAATATGTAAATGAATAAATAAATTAAAAAGAAACAAAATGCAAAAAGCATAAAATCAACACACAATAATGAACATTTGTAAAACGCGCTCAATGCTGTTCACACGCAAACACACAAAATGAATACCATCAACATCACACAGCCATCTTATACAGAAACTGCGCTTCCACTTACCAAATTTAACCAGGCGTTTGTAGTCAGAATTTGATTCTTTTCGTCCTAGAATAATCATAACAGATGGTGTTCTTTGTCAAAGTCATTTTGGTTATTTAAATTTCCTCATTCAGAAATTATTCAATGTTACTAACTCTACACAGGAATAACGAAATAGGTAAAAAAAAATAATGTAGTATTGAAAAAAAAATAAAATAGAATATTATTCTTCTCAATAATTCGAAACGAAAAGAGATAATTATACTACGAGATCAACGAAGTTAAATTTTTACATTTTATTACGCTAAATGCGTTAGCAACTGTATTTATGTAATGTACCTAGTTACCTACCTACAATCATTTAATTTTCGGGGTAATTGTTACGCAAATTACCTGTCTAAGATTTTGGTTCAATCATAACACTGTTTGGTATTAAAAATAATGATGAATTTTTTTTCGAATTTTTCTCAATCACCAAAAAAGTACATAATCGAGCATAAATGTTCATTTTGAGTATCGCATAATACAATCAAACGTTCTACAAAAAAAGTAAAAAAGAAGTTCTTTTTTCTTTGTACTTAAGTTTCATAAGAAAATTAATCGTGCTAAACGTAAAATAGATTAACTACCCTTACTCCATTATACCAACAAACTGCATAGCATTTGTTCATTCTCAGACTTTTAAACGAAGAACCGTAGCGATTTTACGACTATTCTAAATTTCTACCTTAACAATTTTTTGAATTCTTGTATCAGGATGATTTCGAATAACAAAGTGGAAAGAATTAATCGAACATGCAGTGAATCTGAAATCAAAGTAATAAATCCAAGTCCTATTTCTCATTTTGTCGTTTTTCATATTTCTTCTCGATTTATTCATGATTTAGATATTTAATTTGAAAAAGAATTAGTAAAACTTTTCTTTATACATGTTCCTAATATCCTATCACCATCGAAAATTAGTGAAATTTAAAGAATACTTAATTAAAAGTTTCCACTAAAGGCAACAAATTGTACTGATATTACCAAAATACGAAACCGAAAAAACTGTAGCGCACGTTGCATTGAACTTGAAACATACGTACTCGTATAAATGAAACGATATGAAAATCTTGAAAATTAAAAAAATAAAAATTAGAGATATTTCGAATAGCGACTCCAGAACATGAAACAAAAACAATTTCGATTAGATAAACCGCTTGTTCAATTAATTCCGTGTTCGTAAATTATCAAAATTTTCGTTTTATCAAAAAAAAGTGAAAACTTCGTTTAATGTAAACAAAAGTTTTTGTCGTTGAATAAATCCATAGACGGAACTATAGGTATAATGAGTTGCATAACCAATTATCGCAGGGGAAAGCATTAAACTCCCTATAACTGCCCAAAAAAATCATAATTGCAGAATATCGCTCAATTTGACATATAAGTGTAAATTTAAAAATATCGTGTCAAAAAATTGTCCAATTTTATGACAAATTTAAGTTAGAGCTTTTTCCTGCAAAAATTCGATGTGCAATCCGAGGGTTGCGATTATAAGGAGAACTTACTTTCGAAATCATATTAATAACTTTTTACGAAAATGATAAGCACGTCGATTATTTCGGCGGAAATTTTTTTCACGTGATTTTTCAAGTTTACATTATACATATTAAATACGGTTTTTCCTGTATTGTAACTTTGCAAGGGAAAACACATGGAAATTTGTTATACCTAATTGTTACCTGGATATTTACTAAAATACATTTTAGTTTATACGTAAATAAGAGACCTTATCAAAATTTGGGCCCTTCATATCATCGTGTGTGATCAAAGTTTGATTAAGAAAGTGTAAGTATTCATACGAAAATTATAATCAAAGTTAATGAAATATAATAACTTACAACGTCAATGATTTGTTGCAGAGTTAATCCGAATGTTACATTCAAGGGTTCTGATTCTACTGCTACCGGTCTCTCTAGCGGGTTATAATTTTTTAGTAAATGGTTCAATAAATTCTTTTCATGCATTCCTTCTTCACTATCTAAAATGAAAATAAAAATTGTTTTTTTTTGCGTCAGAATGTGAAATATAAGTGATAAGTTTTAACTAATGTAGGTTGCTAAGTACGACTGTAAGTATACTTGAAAGTGGCAAGAAATTAAACGATATAAGACAAAATAGGTTAAATGAAATAAGCATCCAAGCCTTGCTGGAAAAAGAAAATGAGATAAAGTACGAATAAGCTTGATAATAATTCATAAGGCTAGAAAAGAAAAAGTTGCAGAAAAGGCGAAGCTGAAAAGGAAAAAAAAATCGGTACATCATGACTTCAATGAAGCATTGAAATTGGAAACATCCGAAGTTCGAGCCCGTTAAACATTTGCCAAGGCTTCATTAAAGGATTTATAGAACAGGAAGAAAAGTCTGCCTGATTATATAAATATATAATAAAAATGAATTTTTATACGATTGATTTTATTTATAATTATTATCAAAACATGACAAAATGACTAACTGCTTGGCACGACAAAACCCAAACCATTATGGTAGCTTTTTGAATATAGGTTGGTGGGTTGCTGGGTATTAGGTATAGGTACGTATTACCTTGACGCATCAACTGAAAAAAATACACATCTTGCAAGCGTAGAAAAATCAGTTTAATGTGAACTTATTTGTTGTGCAGATGTAGAACTAAACTGCACACAAGAGAAATATTTGATTACACGTTTTCATCACAATTCATTCGTACTATTATTTCGGTGTTCTTCGAGATAGATATAAATCAAAATTGAAACGTGATAATCTGGTGACGATTTTGGGATATGAATGATTGCGCCTCTGAAGTGAGATGAGCAACTATTTAGGTTTGATTATATGTATAACTCGCACAGCGAAAAGGTTCACCCCGAATATGAATAATTAAATGTGAAACGAAGATCACGAGAACGTAAGACGTATTACGTTTATACGAAAATTAATTTAAGAAAAATTGGAACTAAAAAACAGTTTCATTTTTCATTTTAATTTTTTTTTTCTTCATAACATTGAATTTTTTTCCATTTCAAGAAGTGTGAGAAAAGATAAAAGAGTCAGTCCCAGTTTGGGTTAAATACGACCTAGAAAGATCGATTTTCTTCTGTTAGGCCATTTACACCACGATGGTGAAGTGTATTTTAAGAGGTCATGGGCGGGCGCACTTGCGCATCTCATGGAACCTGTCAAATGGGTCGAAGTGTAGCAGTGTGGAACTAGCACTGTCATTGTGCCCCTCACATTACCTTTAGCTGGATATTAAGCAACCTTATATAACTACAATTTCGTAAATAATTTTTTGGTACAACCTTTTTAATTCGGAAATTTGGCTTCAGCTAAAGCGCCGATGAAAACAATATTAAAAAAAATACCGTTAATAAAGAAAAGCGATTAGACCTATTTTCTACATTTACACCTCCATAGGTGCATAATGTATATGTATTACGTATCTAAGTGGAATGTACCTGTGAACTGCTTCACTTTCTCTCAATTGCTGTAAGCTTTTCACTTATTTGGGATGGAATTTTCATTAGTAATAATAATTAGTCACTATGTAGTTTGGTTTTGCAAAATACTTATTTCAAAAAAATGGATTTTTCCAAGTCAAAATAATTAGTCGTTTCAAAAATTAGATAAGTACGAGTAATTCGTAGATTTCATGTTTTTATGTCGTACTTCGAAAATCGTAGTACAAATTGATATTTCCCTCTTAATATAGTAATAATTTATGCGTATGGTGATATGATTTAGGATACATTCATTTATAAGGCATAAAAAGTATCTACAGATTTAAAACATTATTGGATTGAAATCGTAGAAAGGATGGTCGCATTTTCAACATTGATTTATCTTTGAGAATAAAATGTAATATTTTTTCTTGTTTTCAACGGTGGAATTTTTCGTCTGCAAATGTTTCTTTTAAAGAATTTCAGCATCCAATAATATTTCAAAAGAAGTTTGACTCTTTGTGCTCGTATGACGTATTCTTGCGTTCATTTTCGTCTAAGCAAAAATATTGAAAAAAAGTTTTTCAAAAGTTTTTTCCAGATGTGCAATACCTATTATAAGTTTTTGTGTATGTAAGTAGGCACAGTAGACTCGCTTTTATTAAAAACAACTCATTTATGCGGAGAATAGAGAGTAGTTACCTTCGGTATTAGAGAAACATTGATTTTTTGCCAAAGACTTATCGAAAACTAAATGAACAATTTTTTTTAACAAAAAAGATGTACAATACAACTTTATCCTCTTTGAAATTTTTTCAAGATAGTGCCTATACCTACTAAGTAGACTAAATACAATAAATTTTGTTCTTCTGATAAAGGATAAGTGAACAATATGTATTAATTATGATTAAAAACATCGGAAATTAGCGAATCAAGTTCAAGGAGTGTAATATTGGACAATTTTCTAATCCAACTGTTATCAACTAAAAAATAGCGTTATTCTGGAATATTGAATCATTCTTTAAAAAATGCAAATGAGCACAAGCTCTATAATAAACAAAAAAATTCGCTTTCCATTCAAGAATTTATGGTTTTAGGTGAAAAAAGTGACTAAAGGCAAAATTGAAAACTGAAATTATGGCATTTTCTAAAGGAAAACCGTATAAAGTATGACGGGTAATCTCTTTTGGATGTTAGAATAAGTAAGCGGATGTGCAAATGCGATTGACAAATTAAGTAAATACACGAAGTCACGTATTAAGTGTTGTGCATAGGAATCATGTTTTGACCGGAATATCTTAATTTGTTGAGAAATAGGTATGTCGGGTTGGTCATGCATACGCGTATGAAATTTAAAAAAAAATGTCAATTTGGTGATTCTTTTGAAAATTATGAATGAGTGAGCATATTTTAAAGGTATTGGGAGTTATTATTCATTTACTTATTAGATTGCTCAAAGACTGCTTTCATTGCTATACCTACATAATTTATTACACGTATATGTATTAGCATGAAGCAGCCCGATGTTTTATTTTCTGTAATAATGACGAATTTTAGTTTTAGTGTCATCATCAAAACCAAAACTCGAGAACACAGAAACCCTTTTTTTGAAAAAAGTTGTATTTTCTGAGGTTTGATTCTATGATTTTTATAAATTAGAAAATAGCTGCAGATTATGCATTTTTTTTAGTGAGAAGCGCATTATTTTAGCAACAAGAAAAAATACTCAAAAATAACGAAAAAGCATTAATTTTGAATTACTATTGTAAGAAAGGTATTCATATGTGAGTATCGTTCTGAAACGAAACAACCAGGTAAATTATTGAACTTACCTTTAACAATAAATATTATTAATAATAAAAGAATGGCGATTATTCTGTAGCAGTTGAGCGTGAAGAGAGATTTCTGAAAAGCTGAATTTTTGAAGAATAAAGATTTGGAGGTAACTGTACGATGGTATGTACGGCGATTATTGAATGAGAAAGAGGAAAACATGCTGAAGTCAGCAACACATGACATAAATATGACGGTATCGGTGCAATGGTGGCGAACTGTTGTTGCAGCTGCCACAAATTTTCCAACATTTACCGTAAAGATGTTCCTCCTCCATCTGAATTTGCAGTCATTATTTATTTAAAGGTTTTTCATCGCTTGAGACGATGGCTCTCATTGATGAAAATGATTTTGAAAAATTAGAAAATAAAAAAGTCACGCATTTAGTGGTCATTCAAAACTTCGGTCAATCCTGTCGTACTAAAGGTGATTTTTACAAAACACATTAAACCGCAATAACGATCCTGGGAATTTACACAACGTTGTCAACGATCACATATCAACAATAAAATAAATTGAATTTTTATTCATAAAAACGAACTGAGAAGCTATGAAACATAAATTCACTCATTGTAATTCTGAAAATAATGTAGAATGAACAACTTTTAGCGAATAAAAAGCGTCCCGCAACAAACGTTTACATAACCGAATTTCTCGCGAACTCAATACGTTCTGATTTTGCAGCCTTCGACCAGCTACCTTCCTTACTATATATTTTATCTCGTTGCCGCCTCTACCGTTTCTACTCGCTACCATCCCAAATTAAATTCATTCGCTAACTGCACAATACCTACAAGTTAGGTATTCCATTTTGATTTCATTTTTTTAATTCTTATTTGTAGGGTTGATTTCCCATTTTCGTTCTTTATGCTTATTGAAATTAATTTTTTATTTCAATTTATTGAATCAAGAATAAGATGAAATATGAATTACGAAGTTTACCAATCACTTATAATTACGAAGTTTTATTTAGAAACGCACGATCGATGAATATATAAGGTTTAAAATAAGAACTTGTAGTTGACTTTTAAATGTTTGAATCGAGGTGGTTAAATCGGTTTTCATACGAGATTTTCACTCGAGCTGGGTACATGTTTTATATTTTTATTCTCCACTTCCAGTAACTTGACCGCCTAGAACCACATTTTTTGCTTGAAAAATTACAATGTGAACATTTAAAACTTATTGAAAAATAAATTGTGCCACTCAACATCGGAGGTGGAAAAACAGCAGTAAGTTCATGAAGTAATTCAATGTTTTACAATTTTATTTTAAATATATAATGCGACCATAACCTGGTTCCGAAAGAGACGTATGGATTATTTGATCTTTTCCGACTTCAACATTCAAATTTTTTTTAAATTGAAAGAAATAGATAACAATTTTGAACGTTTTTTTGGCATATTTCTTATTCTTCTTCACTATGTAATTATGTATTTATATCAGCAATCGTTGTAGGCCTAGGTATTTTTCTATGTTGAAATTCAACATCTGACATAACAGAGTAAAAATATAATATCGACAAAGGATAACTTCCTAACTTCATTTTTCAACAGTTCATGCATTGTGTTCTCATTACTCAATTACTCACTATTTGGTACTTACTACAGTTGACTAGTGAATAAGAATAGATATTATTTTCGCCTTTATGCCATATTACTAATTTATGATATTATTTACGGTCTGTAAAAATTAAAAAAGAAACACTATTATTAGCGGACAGTTATCTAAATTAAAACTTTCAAATTTGTGCAAGTATTTTTCATTGATGGGTATTGAATTTTCAATTTACTTTCTCGTGATAGTTTTAAAAAATGAATAAATTTTAAAAAACGATGTTACTCAGCTGAAATTGGAACCTGAACCTTGAACTGAGTTCGCATATACCTTCCATTTACAAAGCACCATAGGAGGAATAATTATAAAATCGGAACTTGTATGTAATTCTTTTTTGCAATTATACAAAATTGAAAAAAGGGTAAAATAATGAAGAAAAAAAGTAAAAAAACTGGTACCGTACCGCTATACACGAACGCCAGATATGACGTAAGATAGACGCTAACCATTATGAAGTAAGTATTCTATTTATGACGACACCAGGGTGTTTCATATCCCTGCATATGAAGTGAAATGCTGAAACCTAATAAAAAATTTACTCTCCGTCTGCGCTTATAAAAAAAATCAAAATATTTCCTTTTTCCTTTAAATTTTTTCTTAATAAGTAGATAAATAATAAGAGAATATTTCGAAAATCTATTTCATCGATAATTTCACATTAAAGAGCTATAATGAGGATTACAAACGTATTAGCAGAGTTCAAAAAAGTAGGAGAATTGACAAAGCAGTATTCCAATTTGCCGGATTCCTATATCAAAAGGAGTATAGAACATGTATGTATGTGTACTTTTTTTTTAAATACTGAATATTTTTGTTTTGAACAAATATATATCATTTTGGTGTAGTGATATAGTTTTCAAATTTACATTTACTCTGCTTCAGTTTCATCATTTTAATCTGTTTCAATTGCAATGATACATAGGTGTTTTATCGGACTCCTAGAACCAGGAATTATTTACACCGTACGATGAAAAAAGATAAAATTGTATTCACCCAACATCGTCCGTGGACTCTTCAATCAAAATTTGCGAATCCAATACACAAAAAAGCTAGAACTATTTATGTTGAACCTATTAAAGACTGGAAAATGTTCAAAGGCGACAGAGTATAATACAAAAGTTGATTTTATGCTGATCTATGTACTTAAAAAAATAATGTACAAAATTACGAACATCTTTCAGGTTGAAATTTTGCATGGCAAAGATAAAGGAAAGCAGGGTTTAATTGCTCAAGTTATTCAGGAAAGAAATTGGGTACTCGTTGAAGGGCTTAATACAAAAATTAAAGTTGCAGAAAAAGAATCACATGCGCCTGCTTCCATACGAACAGAGGAACAGCCGTTAAGAGTAACTGATCAAGTTCGCTTGGTTGATCCATCTGACCTGTAATTATAATTTCGTTTAGTATAGATTAATTATAATAATAGATCGTGAAAAGTTAAATATTCTGCGTATTTACATCGATTTAGATTGCCATGTGAAGTGGAATGGAGATACACAGAGAAGGGAGAACGAGTTCGCGTTTCGTTACGAACAGGACGAATTATTCCGATGCCAGTTACAGCTAAAGAAACATACGATTATAAAACACGAGAAACATATGTTGGTGAGTGTTGAAATGGAAAATGCTAAGTTTTATTTCATATAATCATGTTGAAAACTGTAATTTTATGTGGTTTATGGTTTTGGTTTTGGATTTCGATTTTTGAATGAATAACTCAGTATTTTTGAAATCCATATCTGAAATAATAAAATTTGGTAAAATTAGCAGGCTTTCGATAAAAATCGTAACCAAACTACCGGAAAGGTAAAATCGTAAATCGGGCAAAAAGAACTAATTTGAATAATTTGTTTTTGTAGAACAACCCAAAGACACACCTGCCAACGAAGTTGAAAAGGTTACTTTTGAACCTGAATTGTGTACTTTTGAGATGGATATTATGAAAAAGATGGGTATCGAAGAAGATAGAGTACCAGCTCCTGTGTATTGGTACTAAGTGTAATAGAATTGTTTTTTTTCATCAATAAATTATGTTGTTATGTTTTAAATCTCATTAGAGCACTTCACGATGTAGTTTCTTAATTTGCTAGGCGAAATTTTTCAACTAAATAAGCACGCTTACTATATCATTAATTATCGCCGGTCATGATTTTATTAGTTGAAGTTTTTATTAAGGTCATTCCTTCAGATATTGGTTTTCGATTAGCGTAGTTCTGAAAGATTGTAGTAAATTTTGGAGTTGATAAAATGCAAACCAATTTTTTCGAGTTTTTTAAAATAAATTGAAAATTTGGAAAAGAAATTGCGTGTAGAATCATAAAATAACAAAATTTATAGTCAACTTTTTTTATAGACAAATACAGGATAGCCGTGCGGCAAATGTTTAATCTCTCAACTTATTTAATTGTTTTTCGATTAAACTACGTTTCTCTTATTTTTCACAGGAAAGAAGTAAGTATTTTGGTAAAAGATATATTTGCCTCACGTAATAAAGTTGAGTACTACTTAGTTTTCAATTAAGAGCATGAAAATTATGAACATTTCAATAACGGCAATTAGCAACAACGCGTGAATTACGTAGCAAATCCAAAAGAGAAGTGCGGTTAGCAAAATAACTCTAAAGAGCCCGCTGAAAATATTGAAGATATTTCTCAATTCTCACCGTTTATATTTATATATTTTTTATATTTTCATTCACCATAAATTTTAAGAAAAAAAAAAAAAAACGGCGAGGTTCATAAACTGCAATATCTTTGAACTCGAAAAATGGCTTTATGCAGCAACAGTGCCCCTCCAAAAATTTGACAGGCAAAACTTCATTCATCCGTAGTATGATACTTTTTCCAAGTCCTATCGGATGATGCGTAAGCTTATACAGATTCATCGAACCGCCTCATACGGACCCGAACCGACCTGAAACAGACCCGAACCGCCTCATACGGACCCAAACCAACTCAAACCGCCCAAACGGACTCGAACTGTAACGAAACGGACCCGAACCGGACCCAAACGACCCAAACTGACTCAATCCGACCAAACTGGCCCAAATCGGACCCGAAACAGACCTGAACGGACCCGAACGACCCGAACGAACTCAAACCGTCCAAACGGACTCGAACTGTACCAAAACGGACCCGAACCAACCTTAACAGACCCGAAAATGACCTGAACGGACCCGAACGACCCGAACCGACTCAAACCGACCAAACGGGCCCGAACTGGCCCGAATCAGACCCGAACCGACCCGAACCAATTCAAACGGACCCGGACCGACTCGAACCAACTCAAACGGACCCGAAATAGACCCGAACGGACCCGAACGACCCGAACCGACTCAAACCCAAATAAATACAATGCATTATTTTTATTTTTCTGATACATTTTTTTTACAACAGATCATATTATAAAGCATTTTTTTCCTATTACAACACAAATAAAGAATAATACATGAAAATATTACAATAAAAACAACACAGCCGACAAGTAACCATTGGAAAAACCTGCGATTCATCACCTCTGTTTTGCACGCTTCATAAATTTTTTTGGATGATGTGGATGGCAATGTATCGCACTCGTGATTTTCTGTTAAAAAAAAAATATATAAGTTTGCTATTCAAAAAGTAATTAAGAACAGTAAACCATATCTTACTCTTTGAAAAATCGCAAACTAAATTCGATCCCACTATATCATGATCTTCGAACCAGTGTTTTAAGCGTAAACATTCGCAGTCACTTCGGAAGGATACATTAAGCGAAATGTGCAGTTTTTTTAGTTGACATACAAATGCTAAACTATCAACTTTGAAGTTTTTCAATGAATTTGATGTCAAGTTGAGCGTTTCCAAGCTAGGTAAACTACCTCCAAATGATGGTATCTGGTCTAAAGAGCAACCACTTAATGATAAAAAAATCAACGAATGCAAGGAACTGATCGGCAAATAATCAGTAATTGTTATCATTCCGTTAAGATACAATTTCTCCAATGAAGGCGGTAGGTAGAGATTGGAAATATTTACGAGACGATTGTGACTCAGATCCAAAGTCTTCAATTTCGTGAGAGGTGCGAAGGTGTGTGAGTCCAAAATCATTCCTGGATTCCGATCCAAATATAAATATTTAATGGTTGAATAATGTTCAAATGTATCGTTATAGAGATTATCAATGAAATTCCACGATAAATCTAGTCCCTATTTCAAGAAAATCAATCATGATTAGCCATAAGTTACATACAATTCGTGACTTCACGAAAAATAAATGTATGTTGGTCTAAGTACTGACTCCGAGATTTGGTTTTAAATTGTTCGGAACTTTAGTTAGTGACAATTTCATGCAATAAGCGGAGAAAACTCCTTCTTGCGTGCCATAATAACAACTGCTTTCTTGAGCTTCCAAGTTACCAAGGACCATTAATAGTAGAAGAAACCAAAAAACTGAAAATAACACAATAAATCTTATATATGAAATGGCAAACTAGCATTAAATAGTATACAAAAACATTTCAAGTTTGATAGGGCCTAAGCAAATGGAACGATATTCTTTTTCCCATCCCTGCGCCACGATTTTTATTCAAAGAAAGTTATATTTTGATGGACAGAACGATGAAGAGTGAAGATCTCAATGCAGAAATATGGCCGAAAATTACTCAGATTTTCTTCAAAAATTTGTCAATAAAATTACCCTTATTAAAACGAAATAATGCAGTCTTTTCGCGTTAAGACTGTTAAGAGTAAACCCACTCTAACCGTAAAGTTTCTGTTTGGCAACCATGTATATCTCTTAGTACAATATTTTACAACTTGAACTTGGGACAAGTCATCACAAATGAGCATTGATGAGCCAAAAGATGGGACATGAAATTATTGTTTTCAATGCTGGAACGAGAAATTTGCTTTAAAAACTAAAATTGTAATTCAAATATTCAAATTACCAGTTCTAGTGTTGCAATCTGTAATGTCATTTCCAATCTGTGAACTCATCAATGCTCATTTGTGATGACATGTCAAGTTCAAGAAGGAAAATATTGTTCTAAGAAATATAGTTACATGGTCGCCAAACACTAAACAGAAACTTTGCAGTTAAAGTGGGTATACTCTCAACGCGAAAAGACTGTAGATGTTATTGGATATTATCAATTTTATTTTCACGTTGAGATATCTACAGATAAGTAAAACAATAGGAAACCACAACTGTGTTCCACAAAGCAATAATGAAATTATGCGTAATAATCTATTGAACACTTAATAATTACAATATTCGCATTCCTTAAACGATTACGAAATTTAAAAAAACTAAATAATTATATAGCTTTAATTCAAGTTACCGCTATTTATTGTTCGAAACTTTAATCCTACCTATACCTATCTATCAATATACTTGATACATGCGTTGTGTATAATTGGTTACTCACTGTTGCACTTGACCATAGCGTTCTCCTTTCTCATGTGAAAATTCATTTCACTTACGCTTTACATTCACATTTCCAACACTATTAAAAAATTTCAATCATATTTAACTAGTTTGGTTCGATTACTTAATTTTTGTCCACATAAGCACTAAATGAAAACGTTTGTTTAGTCTAACGCTGCTGACATGCAATCTCGAGTTCCTCTTTTTCACATGTAAAAATAGAACATAATCGACGAAAGAAAAAGATAAGAAAATCATGACGTCACAGGTACTGGCCAAAAGGCATATTCTGCACTTTATGCGCTATCGAGAATTTTTATAATCTGTTGAATACGTAATTGATAATATAATTCATATTGTGTGAACTGTGAATACTGAATGGTGAAAAACAGGGACCATTATTAACTTTCCGTTGGTACTCGGTAGCATACAAATTTTTCCTCAGAAATAGTGAAATAATAAGGGTTTCCTTTCTCCTTTTTGATCAACCTGCCTCTTCCGTAAAATACACCATTTTAGTCCTTCACCTCATTAACCTCCCACCAATCTCTTTATCCTTAGACATGCTGAAGATGGAATATCTAAACTTTGAAGGCATATAATTATTTTATTCAGTCTTTGAGTTGGAAACCTGCGATTTGAAGCATTGAGTCTTTTGTAAAATTTCTTTAAGTCCGAGTAATGTGTCTGTGTCTGTCTACCTTTGCTTGTTTGACTAGGGAACTTTCCCAGAAAGTACACTTAGCATACAATGAAAATTGACAGTAGTTGCTGAATTTTATTATTCAATTCTGTATGAAATTTGAATTTTCAACTCTCCTAACGATCCTAAAAATGTTTTTCTGTCAACATCTAGCCAATCATTGATCCTACCGTGATTCTAAAAACACTTAATTAATAGCACATTTCCCACGTCGTCAGAAAAACAAGAGGTACTTTATTACATTGAAAAATGTGTAAAGAAACACGACAAAGAATTTGAATCTCAATCGATGATTACGGATTTTGCAATTCTGATATTTCCGAAATTAGTCATTCTCCGCAATTATATTGAAATTTAACCGCCACCGAGGGCCTAATTTAAGAAAGACGTGTATAAGATAAGATGAAGTGAGAAATTTGAACAATTATGATTTAGTTACTAGTTCTTGTTCTTGGAAAGATGTTGGCAATTAGGCATGTCAAAAAAACATTTTTTGTCAAATTATTCATTTTTGTGAAGATGTAACATTTTTTAAATTTCTGAAGAATATACGATTTCTTTTAATTTTTGTTGAATGGTATCGTGAAAAAATTCAACGACAAATTCAATCAGCTAAGTATACATACATACATATAATGTTTGATGGAAAAAGCGTAAAATCGATTGAATTTTTTGAATTTTGCATAATTCGAATTCAACAAAAATAATTTGTAACATGTTTCTTTAAATTATGCTCTTCATCTAATCGCATAATTAATTAAAAGTATACGTTCTTCTCAAATTAGGCCGCCCTATTTGCATATACATTACATATTAATACACATATGTATTTTATAGGAATTAGCTCGTTCATTTCTCTAAAAATCGGGTCTCTAATAAAATTTTTGAAAAATTAATATTTTTGGATTAAATTTTGTTTTTAATCATTGGCACACATTCGCATAATGTAAAAACTTGGTCTCTGTCGCCTCTAGTAGGCGTGGCCGCCGAAACGAAACCGGCCACGCGCAAGGCCACTATAATGGTGTTGATACTCTCTGGTAAGTGATAAGCCAATGCCGGTTACAATGATAAAGTTTGAAAATATTAGCAATTATAATATAAAATAATTATTTCCATACCAGGGACTCATTTTTTGTTTAAACAATGATACACTGGACCGTGGATTTTCAATTCTTATTCTTATAAACGTTTACCCTCGTAGCCGAAAACAATGAAAAATAATTACTGTGCCTGTGCGAGAATGATAACTACGAAAATTAGGGGTGAGAGACAACCGTCATAATACTTCTTGTTTTCCACGCTGAAATACAAGTGTACTTACTATTGGTAATTTGATTATTTCAGGACCATGTTATAGTTTCCCTTTTTTCACGAGTACGTTCTATTGCAAGTTTCACGACATCGGACAAAGTTTCACAATGTATAAAAATCATTATGAAAATCAGATTGAAGTCCTCGGTGATACTTCTATTCGTGATATTAATGAGAGTTTTCAGTCGAGAAGTTCTTGCAGACCCATGCAAGTACCAGTTTTCAACCAGGTACATTATTGGAAGAATAGTTGACAATTTCTTTGTTTAATACGATTCTATGAATATTGTTTTTCATGTTCAATAGGAAGTTGTTTTTTCAAATGATAGCTTGCGGATTTCCAATAAATCAACGAATAATACTTTCGGAGTAGTGGAGCAAAACGACGAGATAACTAATAGAAACATGAAAAAAGGATGTGTTTTGCGAAAATCGGCTAAAATATTTAACAAATTTGTAAGTTGAAGAAAATCATAATCAGTTTCAGTAATGATCTTGGAATAAAAACATCTTATTTATTTTTTCTTTTCAAGAAATTGTTATATCCTGCATGCGGCTTATATCAGAGTAGAAGTTATTGCACCACTAGACGACTAAGTAACGCGAGTATATCTTGTGGTATGTGTTGAAGTGAAATTTTTGAAAATTTTTATCTTTACTGAAAAGGAAAAAAAATCGCTTTCAGTGCCATTTGCCATTTTTTTAAACTAGAGAAAATTGATATTGCTTTTACACTTTTTAAATCATGACGCTATATTAAAATTAAATTGAAAAACTGACTTTTTATTCATGTTTGATTAAACAGACAACCCTACGGTTGGATTACATCACTCAAGTTCCACTAGTGAGCATAATGTGCGCAAACGATATCCTTACTCCTTATATACGTTGGACAGATTGGAACCGAATTTTCTTTACTTTTTAATTTTTATAGGATCGTTTGAAGTGCGATGAAAGCAACAGTTTTCAAAAGAGTATTAACAAGTATACAATTCGTTCTCATACCTGTGGAGAGCTACGTATCTCAGATGTAGGTAAACAAGTTACGCTTTGTGGATGGATTGAATATATTCGAATGAATAAATTTATTCTACTACGTGATGCTTATGGCTCAATGCAAATCCTTACTCATCATTTAGTAAGTTGATGGTAAATGAAGAATTGATAGTATTAATCAAATAGTTCATTAGACTTACGATCTTTATATGATATTTACAGTCCGATAATGTTGAATTGCCATTAGAATCCGTCATTCGTGTCACCGGAGTGGTCATTGCAAGACCAAAATCGCAAATAAATCAAGTAAATTTCGAAGTACAATCTATTCCATTAGTTGATATTTCTGTTTAAAAGAAGTCACGATTTTCAGAAACTTCCCACTGGTGAGATAGAAATCGAAGCTCGATCAATCACTGTTGAAAACAAAGCCCTATCAAAAATGCCATTTTTAATTAGAAGTCACGATAAGGTAATGAGTATTTCATTCTCCAGATAACTTTGAGACTTTTTTGATTTTCTGTAACTTGTTACAACGTTAACATTCATTTTTTTGTTTTTAGACTAGCAGTAAAGTTTTGAATAAATATAGATTTCTAGCTCTACGTTTTCCAAATTTACAAAGTAATCTTCGTTTAAGATCAAAAATGCTTTTTGATTTGCGAAAATTTTTGATAACTCAAAGAAAATTTGTGGAAATTGAAACTCCCACGTTATTCAAAAAAACTCCTGGGGTGAGTTTTGCTCACTTTTTTTTCTTAATAATCTTGAATTTCTCAACATTGCAAATATCATTTTTTTTCAGGGAGCACAGGAATTCATCGTTCCCACCCAGTTTAAAAATAGATTTTATTCTTTAGTGCAAAGTCCTCAACAGTTGAAACAATTGCTGATGGTAGGTGCTATAGATCGTTATTTTCAGATAGCACGATGCTATAGAGATGAAAAAACTAATCCTGAACGGCAACCAGAATTCACGCAGGTATGTTTTACCCGCTAATATGAAAATAACAGCTGCATTTATAATTAGTTTTTGTTGATTTAGCTGGATATCGAATTATCATTTACAAACGCCGAGAGTATTATGCAACTAACAGAAGAGATTTTACTTAACGCTTGGCCAGAAAGCAAACCTTCAATTTCTATTCCTTTTCCTAAAATGACTTATCAACAAGCCTTTGAAAAATATGGTTCTGATAAGCCTTATTTAATGGATAAATTATTGGTAACTATTTGTCTTTTCATTTGTTAATAATTAACTAGGAGCAAGGAGGAAATTGTAGCTTATTTCATTTTATCTAACTTGATTTCAGATACACGATTTAACCAACTGTATTCGAACAGATCCCAAGCAATTTGTTTATATGTTTTCGATTTCTCAACCTAAAGTGAGTTACGAATAATTTTTTCACAGTAATTCAAAATTAAATTTTTGTGCATTTGTAGTTTTCCTTTAAGCAACTTAGAGAATTGATCGATAATTTGGAACGTCCCTGTTCTGTTAAAGTATATGTGTTGAAAGTATCCAACTTTGAAAAAATGAATCAAGATTTGAAAAAAATGCTACCAAATTTTGATATTGCAAGTTTCAAGAGTTCTTTTACAGTATGTGAAGGAGATGTAATGATATTATCGGTTGGTTGCAACGTTGAAAATACGGTAAATTTAAGTGCAGTAATATCTTATTTTACAAGTTTTCTTCTCTTATCTATAAAATGTAATAAATATTGTACGGTTAGCTGAAAACTCTTGGATTTTTTCGTCATAAAGTAATCAGTCATTTTAATATGCTCGAAGAATATAATGGTGGTAAAATATACGAATTTGTTTGGGTGGTTGATTTTCCGCTTTTGGAAAAAAATGACTCGGAAGAGCTAAAATCCACTCATCATCCATTTACGTGTCCTCATCCAGACGATATGCATTTAGTTCCTCACGAAGCAATACGTGTATGTAATTATATTGTTAACTCCAAAGGTTTGCATGAGTGGTTAATCTGAAATACATGCGTAGGCACGATCCCTTGCGTATGATTTAGTTTTAAATGGTTCAGAAATCGGCGGAGGTTCAATGCGTATTCACAAAGCTGAACTACAAAGAACAATTTTCAAATTATTAGGTCTTTCGGAAGAAGATTTCAGTCATTTACTCGAAGCATTAGAAATGGGATGTCCACCTCATGGTGGTATAGCTCTTGGTAACTGAACTGAAAACGTCAACTTATCAATTTATTGGTTTTTATGACTAGATTATGTTTCCAGGTCTTGATCGCTTATTCGCAATACTTTGTCATACTGAGTCTATAAAAGATGTAATTGCTTTTCCAAAAGGTTGGGAAGGACAAGATCTTATGACTGGATGTCCTAATGATATTCCTATTGCTGACAAAATACGTTATCACATTCATCACTGAAAAACTCAAGAAATTACGAAAACACAGCACGTTTTGAGAAAATTATTCGAATTGTGTAATTATGTAATAAAGTGATTAGAATCTGATTGTTTGCTTGGTCATTTATCAAATAAGTGTTTTGAACGAAAGATATAATGATTTTAGCCGAGTCATTCGGATACGAAGAGGTGATTCATATTGTGATATAACGGTCACATCGATGTGGTGTCAAAAATGTAATTTTTTGATTTGTCTGAATGGCTGAAGAAAGTATTAAATTTCAAAATCACCACTCAATAGCTAGCGTTTTCAGGAAATTTGTGTAGTGGAAAATAACTCTTTTCCGCTCGCATTATTCATTTTTGACAAAACAACAATAACCACATTTATTTATACAACAAATAATATATTTCATTTATTAGAAAAAAAATTGAGGAAAAGGTAAAATATCGCTATTACACACAGCACATCAACTTCTAGGCGTGATATAAAAACTTGAAATGTCATAACTAACACTAAAATGAAATATTTCGTTCAAAGCGTTTGTATTTTTAAAAAATTTGAAAATGACAACGTACACAACTAAAACAATTAAAAATAGGAAAAAAAGTCATCACAAAAAAAGAACGCTATGAAGTAAAATTGAAATATATACAATACGATATCTTTACTTCTTATTTTTAGTTTTAAAACGAATAAACGATGATAACTTGTATTCACATAAGTACCGATTTAAAATCTACACTATAATTTCTCGATGAATAAATTGGAGTTTTCTTCTGAATTTAAAATTCTACCAGAACGAGGTAATAATTGAACATATACATAATAAATCTCACTTAAAACCGATGAACAAGGTGCTACGCGTTCTCATTTTTTTAATAGCCTAAATCTACATTCATGAAAAATACATACAATGTACAATTAAAAGACAAACAGCCGAAAAAGTATGCGAAGTTGCTTGGTCGTATTCAATTAGAAATGAAAAGACATATAAGAAAACAAAAAAAAAAATACTCAACTTCGGTTAACCGATAAATACACTAGCCGGTAATTTGGTATACCATAACATAAATAAATATCAGAGGCAAATGAAAAACATTTTTATGAGAACTTCGATTTGTACGAAAAGCGAGAAAAAATAAATTGAACCAACAATACTCATCATCACGCTCTATTATTCTATATTCTAAATTTTGACTAAATTACCGATTATTTGTTGCATGAATATAAGATGACTGATGATTCACTCTAACAAAATGATCGACATTTGCATTTATTTTGTAACGAAACAAATATATACACAGGGTTGCTCATCGACGTTGACAAGATTCAGCGCAGAATTCTCAGCTTCGGTACCAAAATTAATTCACAATTTGCTTGAAACGAATAAAATATAATGATAACTTTATATCAAAATTTCGGTACCGGGTGTTTTAAAAACTAAATAAAAGTCTTTTGGTACTGAAGCAAAAATTTTCACGTTCAGCGCGCAGAACTGAAAACACCAGTCACCCGGCATATATCTGTATATTCGTCCAACGAATTTGCGAATTTAGAATAATTAAAAACACAAGCAGAATTGGTCATTTTACTCTTCTGAAATTTATATATAATATATAGTACATATATTATATATACTAAAAAAAAAACATACATGCACATAATAGGAAAAATAAATCAGATAATTGATATAAAGTTGAATTCAAAATGCAAAAAAAAAATTAATATTTCAACTTAGAATACGATGTTACGTTTCTCAACTTATTTCTTTTATGTAAACGCGAACAGCAATTTCCGGTGGGAATGAACCGCAATTTCTTTGGAATTGGAAGCCTGCAAATAAACAATCACAATCTTTGATGACATACGATACAGAGGTAAGCTACAAAATGTACCAAGAAGAATAACTTAGAATCAAAAGTACATGTGTTTTTCTCCATTATTTTTTTACCCATTTTGAAATAGCGGGTTTTTTTGAGTTCCTAATGTGGTATTTTGAGTATAACTTACCGCTTCTTTTTGAAGCAAATTAAAATGAAATAAAATGGAAACAAAAACGCAGAAAGACGACGTGTAAAATCGATAAGAATCCATTAATGAAATATTAAAATGGTACATAATATACCACTAAGTACAAAGACGTATACGGTAAACAGATATTAGGTACGTAAACGTATCATATCATATATTGCACTTCTTTACGTTTACATAAGAGATAAAAAAATAAAATGCTTCACCTACGATGAGTAATGGTAGATAGTTCTCAAGGTATTATTCAACATTATACTGCTTCAATGAAACAGTTTAACTTTACTTCCTTCATGAAAGCAACAAAAAACAATCGTATCCATTTAATAATTTGGAACTATTGACATTTATACACTATATACTTTTATGACAAAAGTAACAAAATTAACGATAAAATTGTCAAGTTTACTCAATAATACCTCCAAAGTATGAAAAAACGAAAAAAAATTTATTGTTGACGTTAATCCGTATTATACTACTTTTTTTTCAATGAACAAACTCAAGTGATGGAAAATCATCAAGAACAAACTCAGATATGGTAAAAAAAAAAAACAGTAAACAACGCTCATCATCAACAAGAACATAGACTCGACTTGTGTAAACAAACGGAAGGACAGTAATGTAGTATTACTCACTTGTTGTAAATGCAAGCGTTTCAACAACAAATTGTCCATGTTACTTCAATCTTCATCTAAAGATGGGAGCCAAAATCCGACATTTTGACATGCAGAAGCCAACATCATGTACTTTGGATTAAATTGCACACATGTAACAGGATGAGGATGATCTCCTTGGAGAACACAGACTTTATATCCAGTTTCCGCATTCCACACATGTATTCTACCGTCGGTAGAGCCACTGAAAATGAACTGTGAATCCGGACTGAATGAAGCTTCGATTGGAATACCTTTATTATTCAAATGACCGGCGAAAGATTGTAAAGGAGTTCCTTGAAATGCATCGATCAACCTTATAATTGAACCGTTGGTTGATATTAAAATAGTTTTACCGTCTTGACTGAATTTTAACCCGGTCCAATCGCATTCTTTTTCTTGTGATTGCTTAAAAGTTACAAACGGTCCTTTATCAAAAGACCGCAGGTCATATAGTTTTATGCACTCGGAATTGATACCCGCAGCAAAAATGAGACCATCGGGATCATACGCAACGACCGGTCGTCCAGATAAATGCATTAGTCCTTGACAATTTGGAGATCTTAAGTCCCATAATCGAAGCGTTTTGTCTAATGAACCTGAGATAAAGCAATCGTCTGTCGGAGATAAACACATTGTAACAACTTTTTTAGTATGTCCGGGAAAATATCGTATGTATTTCGTGTCATGAAGAGATAAATATCTAATGGTGTCATCAATTTTAGTAGAACTATGAATGCATGTGTTTTTAGCATGTGTAAAATGAACTAAATCGACTCCATACTTCTTACTGTTGACTGTTTTTGTTTGAACGCCTTTTTCACAATCATATACCACAATTTGGTCATCTTCGCTACAACAAACAATGAAATCGCCTTCTGGAGCGAAATCTATTGCAGTAACTTTGTCGTGGAAATCTCGGAATATTTTTGCAACTTTGAAACTTCTTACTACTTGGTCGACTAACTTCATCTCGAGAACCATAATTTTTCTCTTCGCGTTAAGATAACAATTGCAACATCATTTAACCAGTGAACACAAAGGCAAAATACTATCAAAATCCATCAGTTTTAAACACATCGGACGTTACACATAAAATATGAAATTTGAAAACAATATATAAGAAGTCCTACAATTCAATAGCATTATGCTAAAGAAAAACGACAAATAATACAATTTCAAGAAAATAAACGCACCTAACTTCAGCGAGCTATTTAACTTTTTACTAAAATCATAAATTATAAAAACCGTCCAATAAAATGTTCTAAATGGAAATGAGTCATGGCAAACACAAATAAAACCAGGAATTAAAAATGATAAAATGAAACATCCGCATTTTCGTAATGCAAACATGTTCCGAGTTAAATTGTAACCATAAGTAACTACCTAATAATGCCTATTCTCTGAAGGTATTGGTGCATTACGAGAATTTACGAAAATTACGATGATTACGATCTTCGTTGTCTCCATCTACAATTAAAAATTTGATGTAACCTATGTAACTAAAAGTCGTAGGGCCATCGTACTCAACATAGTACTTTAAAATTTTAAAAAATGATAAGTCGAAAAGCTTAACTGATAACAACTTCTCACCGAAATGATTCCGGGGCGGCAAATAGAAATAAAGAGATAGATTCTAAAAATCATTGATGAATTGTTCAGTAAAGTGATTTCATATTTCGACATTAATTTCAATAATATCGGTTATGTATTTTATACATTTTTTGCGCTCACGTTTCGTTACATGTTACATCAGTGGAAAAATGACGAGACAGGAGGTGATAACGTTTCCTACTTTTCACGTCCAATCTTTTAATAAGCTTTTTCGACATTTATCGTACTCGTCATCGGAGGAATTTGATTTCAATGAAAAATTGACCTCCCGTTATCAAATTGATTTTCAAGCAGTTACGCAAGGGTGTACTGAAAAATTGAATGCTCTCAAAGTACTTCTTTTGAACCTTGAATTACAAGTGCAACGAGGAATGCAACTTCCAAAAGTTATTAATACGAAACATTGGCGAGTATTGTTAGAATTAACCGATGATGAAATTCTCTCCTACTTTCAGTATCGTTTTGCCGTCGAGACGTTAAATGAAATCGAAGCAAAAGAAAACCACCAAAATCTAAAATATTTCGAACACAATCGTTCTAAAACTTTATTTGATGAAACAATACTCGAACAGATACCGCGTTTATACGATGCAAATTTGATGCTACCATTGTTTTATGGACCATATATTTTTATAGATTGTTCGTTTGAAAAGATTATTCCTAGATATTTAATATGGAGCACAGCTTATCATATGTTTGAAGCGTGGCTCAAAAATCGAGTTTTTTCAAATCCTAGTCATATAATTTATTGTAATCTTAATCCCAACGGAGAATTATTCTCTTTAATTATGGAAATGTTTACGGATACCAACCACGATCCAACTTTATCATTTAATTGGACCAAATATAGTTATTTGGATTATTTTTCCAACGAAGAACTGATTTATTTATCTCCCGATTCAAAGTACGAGATGAACAGCTACAATTATAAAAAAAATTACATTATTGGTGAGTTCGTAACTTGATTATTCTTTTATGATTAAAGTTGTGAAATTGTTGATCTGTGAATATTTTTCAGGAGGGTTATCTAATTTCTTTCATACTCCTGTGACTTACCAGAAAGCGAAAAGTGAAGAAATCCAAACTGCCAAATTCCCGATTGATAAATATGTTGATTGGGGTTGGGGCCCCAAAAAGTTGACTATAAACAATGTACTACTCAAAACCGTATCACTTTTTACTATCACGTAGAATTTCTTTAAGTGTTAATACTTTTCCTTTTACGCCGCTATGTAGTGTATTAACGTGTTAAACGAACTCAAAGAAGGATGCGGTTGGAATGTGGCTTTTAGACATATACCAAAAGATAAATGGGCTCGTCATGCAATGGATGAAAAACGAACACAACAATTTCCGTGCTATAAACGACCGACTGAACTAATTCATCAGAAATACCGTGATGCCTTCATCAAAAAATTATCGCAATAAATTCTTTTGATGTCTATCATTGCTTACTTTTTTGGTAAGATTTTTTTCAACTCTTTAGTAGCAGATACAATATTTATTTCACGTTGTTTTAACAATGAAATGATAAAACCACTTATTACATTTTTAATGAATAGAAATTGGGAAATTGAAGTGTCATCACACATCATCATTTTTTCAAAAAACTCACAGAGTTGCTATTGGCGTCAAGAAGAAGTAAGTTGAAGTTCAATTTTTATTTCGTAACTTTATTTCACATCCTTCCGAATAAATATTTTATCGGTGGCTATGTTTACCAAGTGTGTTATGTTCGGATTTGATTTTCAGAACGTGGATGTTCTTTAAGAAAAATTCGGTTTTTAATCATAAATCACCAGTTGAAATGATTTACGCATTAGGAATCTTTCGATGTAACAGATTCCGTTTCATTCGCTCATACAAATTATTATTTTTCAACTGTTATTTTAATGCGAGATTTCGTGAAATTCGAAAAAAATCTTTTACTCCTTCATCAGTACAGGCGCCAGTGACATCTTCGAATTGCAGTATTTTGTTTTCAATAAATTTGTGATGTAATATTTTTAAACATGCCAATTTGAGCTCGATAATGACCAGAAATCAACATCACACGGAGAAATTCCACAAAAAAGTTTCGAAAGTATGGAATTATCTTCAATTATAATTATCCAAAGGAATTTTTTGTTTTTTGCTGAAGTACTTCTACCTTTCCATCTTTACTATATTTTTGTACCGAACTTAAGAGATTCTATTTTCGTGTTGAATAGACTTCGTACATTAATCATTTAAAGCTTCAGTTCTGGGTCTCCCATTAACCGGTTAAATTCTCATTTCTATTTCAGTGTTTAAATTAAATTTAACACCTTTATTTTCAGGTGTTGATTTGAGTATTTAATTAAATATGTATTGTAATGTTCATGTATCAGGAATTTAAAAAACCTAGTTCATCATTGTTCTCCAATTCAAAAAAAAATTTCAAGGGTTTTCCCTCTTTTTGTCTTTGTATCTTTCGTTAGGTGAGACTCAATAGCAAAAATAAATAACTCTGAAAAAAGTTCTCGCAAAGGAAGCCGAAAAATTTCCGTATTGTTAAAAATTGAGAAGTGAGCTGATTTCTTTGAAATTTGATAAACCACGTGAATGAATACTTTGAACCGTGAATGCGGTTTATTGTTGAATCTACCGGGGAGGTTTAAAGTACCTTTTCGTGTTCGTGCATGAAAAGAATGTGTAAATTAAGTGTGTTAAGCCCGGTCAATCAGACCTTGTCACGTATTTCTAGTTTTTGATGTAGTATTTATTTCGTTCTTGCTTAAATAAATTCATTTGTCTTTTCTTTTCTCCAGAATGAAAAGCTTTAGTGTTGCATGGTAGTCATTCCTTTTACATTTTTTGTTAACTCATTTCACATCATCGCTCATTCAAGGTGGTAATAATCTGTTTTTCAAGTAGTGAGAAAAAGATTGAAACTTGCAGAAAATTTGTTAAAAATTGTATATTTTGTGGTATAGTCGATACTTTTAGCTGAACAACTTTCATAAAAACTGTTTTGTGAGGACACGCCATGTACTAGCTAAGTAGCTAGACACGGTAGACAGCTGGCTAGTTAGCTTCATACATAACGCGATCTTCAAATACATTTACGCTCAGTTGTTCACTCATTTAAATATGGTACTTATATTTTCGCATAAAGTGCCCTTCAGAATTCTTTTTTTTATGTGAAATTGAATTAAAAAGTTTTGATTATAAATATAGATAATTTTAAAAATAGAAGCACCATGTAGACGTAGTTAAAAAATTGGCAAATTTCATATAATATATTCGTTATTATTATCGTCTTTGATAACTGGCAACTAACCAATCTTGAAGCATTTCAAATTTTTTCTCTTTTTAATAAACGTCGCGTTGCATTAGTCATTTACGTTGTCTAATAACCTCCTGTGGTAAGATAATTACTGGGTTCATTGAGTTTATTGTTAAGAAAACTATGTATCGCGCAATTCGTTGTTGAGAGTAAAGATTTTAGTTGAAGCGATAAAAAGTTAGTGCTAACATCAAACATCTTCATTCATTAATCACCCACATGTGAAATTTTTGCGAAAAAATATTTTCCAACTTTTACTACATTTGAAAGAGAAAATATCTATAAGTTTTTGTAAATCGCCAAATACGAGTGTGCAAAAAAATTGTATAAAATTAATTTCAATCGAAATGACTTACCCTGTGCCTGTGCCAAAGTAGTTACTTTTAAATGCACCCACATTTTTTAATGAATATCATTTTTCAATATAAGTCAAGTTTTAGAAAAGAACTTTACTCTGCTCAAATTAAAATACATCGGTTATATTTCTTGAGAAGTTGATAGAGTAGCCAACTAGTCACTTGACCAAGCACTTTTACGGTAGTAAGATTCGAATTTTTTCAATAACTCATAACTCATGTGTTACGAGCAACTAAGAGTTCTACTTGATTCGCATTACGCACTTACGTTTTTCACGATGAAAAAAAAATTTAGCTATGTGAATGTTAGTTGATATATTTTCCTTTATTCGGAAAATCGCCTATAAGTCGCGTAATATACGCGCAATAAACCGCAGAAGCAATTAGGTCTAGTTACCACATGATGGAAAACAATATCGCAAGATGGTCTAATGGAGTGTTATTCGCTTCAGCGATATTACCTCTCAACATAGTTACAGCATGTAATTTAGTATTCTTATCTATTTCCTATTTTCGTATTTTTTGTAGAACATTTTCCTTTATTTCTCCTGTTCACGTAAAATATTACGAATGTTATTTCTGAATTATCTATTAAAAATCGATATAAACAAGAAAAAACGATACTGCAAGATGAAATGATGAATTGATTATCAAACAAGTAATAGTGCGTTTTCAGATTCAGAAACTGTTATAATCGAATCGATGTTAATTTCAAAAAAAAAAAATCAGTCACCACGAAGTAGGAAAAAACCCCGCACGTTGCGACGGGCCGACGGCTGTAAAGTCGGCGCCTCGAAGCGAGCGAACGGCGAAATGTCCATTGTACCCCCTCCCAATTGACATTGTCTCAGCAGACGAATTCGTTTGTTCGCGTTCGATGGCTTGAATGAATTATGTCAATGGGAATTAGGAATATAAATACTTCAGGCTTATAATTGATAGAACGCCCCTAAACTAGTCGTTTAATTCGAGTAATAATGTAAACTGTAAAGAAAGATAATATACTAGCGATATCAGCTCAGCAAATTTCTATTTGGCAACACTGATTATTCTCCAATAAGCCAATTCTCGTGAGTTTCAGTCACGTGCATTGCCGACTGCCATATTAATAGCTTTATGGTAAAGAATTACTACAAACATTAGGTAGAACCTAGAGGTAGTTGCAACTAAAAGCAAGTAGTAATTGGATTAACATGCTTCTCAAAAATAACCCGACGTACCGAGATATTTTTTGAAATTGTGAATTTTTCGCGCTCCCTCTTCATATCATGCGTGTATTTTGTTGACTGTGGTGCGTTTAATAAGCCGATTTATTTAAGAAGTGATTTTTTAATAAGTTCGTGAAATATGTAAAATGATTTCGAACGTTGGAATCATGAAATTTCATGCGTGGTTTTTACTATTGGCGATTTTATTATTTTTCAAAATTTGTCATGTATCATGCAGAAGAACACCGCCGCTCATGGAAGATCGACCTCATCGAAAGCAACATTCAACGTCTGGTATGATAAAAATTTCACTTCTTTGTGTTATGTATCGTATCATTTGTACGAGTATTTTTATCATTATTTTTGTTGGTAGTTGAGTTTATTTTGAAAAGTATTCGTCGGAATTATGAATTGATCTATTTATCGTAACTGAAATTTATTTTAATTAAATGCTCGCCTCAATGTTACCATCACCCTGCGTTCTGTGCGACAACATTCGGCTCTTTATTAGCATTGATAAATTGATCACATTTGTAGCTATTCGAATTTAATTGCTCTGTCGATTCTCACTGCATCGATATTCTTGGAAGAGCGAAGTGTGAAACGGAGTAAACACAGCATATAAACAGTATATGCAATTTTACTCATAATTCAATGTATGTGTGACTGTGTGAGTGTAAATTTCTGGTAACTCAACAATTCGAACATCCAGTAGGGTTATTCCCTCCTTCGTGCGAATTATGTCTTAATTTTGTTTCTCAATCATGTTTTTACTTCGAGGATTTGTATTACTCTTGATTTCGAGTGAAAAATTTCAAACAATTCAACAAACGCATCGCTTATTTATTTCGAACATTTATATTTCGCGTTTTTGTTTATTTCTTCTAGTTTTTGGATGAAATGATATTATTTGACATACTTTTTTTTTTGAATTGAAAACTTGGCCCGGATAAGCTGTCTATTTTTTGTTATTCAACGAGAATTTCCGCTGTAGTAAAAACGGACGTAATTTTGAATTTTTTTTCTTAATGTTTTAGTCACTCGAAAGAACAGTTGGGAAGTTTGATTGCTTGATAGCCAAAAAGCATCGATGTATTTAGTGCTGAACTTCGCAAATCGGTTTCATTTTTTTGTTCATTTAATCACGTATTGTTAGCGTATTGTATTATGACAGAAAATGGATATTGTGAACAATGTCAACATCCTTATTGCAATAATCATCCTAAGAAAATCAAAAATAACATGAAAAAATTGATCACTTTGTAACCTACTTAATATTGAAATAAACTCGAAAAGCGTTTGAGGAATTGATCAGCTTTGAGTTTTTTTTGGCAATAGTTGAAAAAATTCAGTCAATATGCCTCGTTAGAAATTTTTCTTGTACTCGTACAATGCAAAATTTATGCGTGATAATTTGTGTTGGTAGCTTGGTACATCTTCAAATCAGAAAAAAATTCATTCTCGAACTTTTTTATGATGGTTGAAATCGAACGAACGAAATGATTCGTAAATATGAAAAGTGTTACATAGAAGCGAATTATTTTTTATTTCTTGTGAAAGTCATCTTATTTACACATCCAGATACGTATTATTAATTTAGCAAGATTATCACTTTCAATGATGATATTTGTGTTGAAATAACTGAAAAATTTTTAAAAATTTTATTCGTTGAAAATCTTTTCATCGTTTTCATTACTCAAAATCCCAACGATTTAAAAATTACAATCGCGAGTTGTGATGTAAAAATCGCAAAAACCCACATTTGGCTGTTCGTATGTACGAAAAACATCTCTTGCAGCTTGGTTTCTTATTGAAAGAAGTTATTTTAATTCGCTCAACGTTTTGAGAGAAATGAAAGAAAAATTGAACCAAGAAGCGAAGAGGAAGTAAATTAATGTTACACGATTTGTTGGCGTTCAACCAAACCAAAAAACAGGTAACGGAAATGCATTACACTGGCGAAAGGCAGCAGGAAAGACGAATGTCGTTTGCGTGATTTCAATACATATATTTTTCCAAATCGTTTACGACTTTTTCTATCATTTTGTACAAATACGCGTTCTCAGTTTCGATAGCGAACTTGACGAAATAGTGAATTTTCTTAGATCTTTACCCAGCATCTTGTATAGTAAACGAAACCGATGTAAATTTTGTAGTTTGATTTATTAAATTCCGGTCCTTGTATCATCATCGTGGATTGTTTACTTTATTTATTTATTTATTCATTCCCGCCCTCGAACTCGTTTTTTTTTTCATCATTAAGTTAATGTATGTGTTGTGTGTTAGCGTTAAGTTAGTTCAATGCATCTACTACTTACGAGATGATTTTTACGTCTGCGGTTTGTGTAGTGGTGCCTTTTATTTTTGGCTACGCCTTGTCTCTCGCAATTTAATCGTTAGTAGGGATAAGGGTATTTGTAAATAATAGTTTTATTGGCTGGCATGATAGCTCGAATCGTTTTAATTCGTACAGCTGACGTTTTATACCCGATGCCAAGTGAAATTCAAATTTTTTAATTTCATTACTGTACGTATAAAAAATTACTCGACTGGTGAATAACCGAAGAATTGTACACATTACTGAAAAAAGTATACGAACTTGGATTTTTTTCCCGAGTTGTTCAAAACATAAAAATACTACACGTGAAAATTACTGACACGTCTTGAACAATCGCAGCAAGTTTTTAAGAGTAAAGTTTTCTGGAAAAAAAACACGTTCAATTTTTCAAAATTATTTTTACTTGAAACGTGAACAGAACGAGTCAAGGGGTGCTTGATTGATGTAGACTGTTTTTTCGTTTTTTTTTCAAAAGCAATTAATAACGGTACACTTGTACTTTTTATGCAATTTTTGAAAAAGCTCGATCGAATATTGCAATTTTTACCGAATAAGTATATTTTCAAGCGAAAAAATTCGTCGAATATTTCCCCAGAGATTTATAGTCTAAGTATATAATTGATAACCCGACTTATTATTTTTTTTTTTTCTAAAAAATAATCAATCATTGCTTATTATCTTGGAAATTAAAAATGTGGAAATTGTCACTCTCATTTTGCCCTGGCAACGATTACTCTTTACATTTTCTTCTAAAATCAATAAATTATCGAAATTTTAACAATAACGTGAAGATCAGAAGTACGATTTTTCCTAGATAATTTTCTATTTACTGGCGATTACAATTTTCCATTTTTGAAAAAAGTTCAACCGCGTTTCTTGAACTATATTTCGATATTTTGACGATGTACAGCTAAGAAATGACACGGCACAAAGTGTCGTGTGAGGTATGAAACAACCAAGTTTTGCAATTAGTAGTTTAGTAAGCTTATTGACTGTAAATTATTACCCCCTCCACTCAGAAAATTTCTTTCGATGAGCGCGCAGGGCGGTAATAAATTCGAGAATAAAACGTTACATATTTTTATTATTTTTTTAAAAATTTTATTACATATTTTTTAAAATAAAATAATATTTTTATTATTTTTTTCCAGTTTATATTTCAATTATATGATTTTTTTTGTTTTTATATGAATAATTTATTTTTTGATTATTGTATTATTTTATTCATGTTACCATCAACCACTGTTGAGAATTTTTTAAAGAAATTTCGAATTTTTCGATTTTTTTTTTTATTGGTTGTGAAGTGAAATTAACAAAAATCATCGATACGATGCAAAAGCTCCCTTTGCAAAGTTTTTTTTACATTGAATAACCATATCGTCGTGTATTCGCTTGAAACGTTAGAAGTATTTGTTCTTGTACGTATAAAATTGCCAGCCAAAATTTGGTTCCGGTCCAAAGCATAACTACGCCGTCTTGAGATTTGTATCTTTGAAATATGGTATAAGTAACATGTTTACACATGAATTTGATATTGAACATGAAACACACACAAAAGAACGTCGGTAATTCGATCAACTTGATATTAAACGATCATTAAGTCACTGTTACGATGTATTTAAAAACGAGAAAAAAAATGGAATTTTTTCATTTTTCTCCCTTTTTACAGAGGAGAGAATATCACTGGTGTTTGAATTGTGATTTGAAACCCATAAAAAGAGGCATAATAATGAGGGATTTCTTGAACAAATTATCATACTTTGTTTTATCACTGAATTTCTCGTGCTATCAATACTACTTCGATTGTAGAAAAAGACGAAATTAACTTTTCATGGTGAATTGGACGATAATTGGTAATTTTTTGTAGCTTTTTACTTGGTGTGAAATTGTGAATCATTTTTCTTTTAATTTTTTTAGTGATTCTGTTGGAAAATTTTACAAAAAGTTCAAAGCTTCAAACCGCAAGTTTCCAACTTGAAAATATATCGAACTATGTACTTTCCGAGTTTGGACCTGTCAACAGTGCCACCTTGATTATATCAAATGATGAAGAGAAAGGGGGAGTTTGAAGTGAAAAAGGGTTATAACGGAGTTGTATGTTACAAAAAGGGTAAACGTCGGTTGATTAAAAAGGAATCCTTCATTATTCTATTTTTTGTGAAGGGAAATTTTCACGCCGTCGAAGAAAGGTTGAAAAGGTGTCCTTTGTGTAACTTTTTATTGCAATTTTTTTGTTGTTTTTGAACTACCTGGAAACTTTTGAGAACGTTTGAAATGTATTGTTCCATTTCCATAAAGATTTCCTCCTGATAAAATTTGAAGATTGGTGAGGAAATCGTGAAATAAAAATCTATTTTGATGGCATTTCGTTATTTTAACGATTTGCGATGATGAAAAAAAAACACTTTCCTTTTAATAAGATACCGACTCTTTGGACTGCAGCAAACATGTATTCTGCTCTGAGATGAAATATTCCACGTAAGGAGTACGCAAATTAGGAATCATTAGATCTAAGATGCTTCGTTAGTACACACATTTTCTACTTTATCGCAATAATGATAAAAAATCACTTCATCTACTTGGTTTTTTTCTCCTGTAAAAATGAGTTTTCAAAAAAAAAAGATAATATTATCAAATCATGATTTGATCATTGCACACTTCTCCGAATAAGTATTAACCGGCCTGAAGTCGCGGATTTTTGAACATACTTTTGGTCGCACCACGGTCTTTTCTTCCGACGGAAGAAATGACCGTGGTGCGACCAAAGTCAAATTTGATGTGTTTATTAGTCGCACCACGGTCATTTCTTCCGAATATTTCTAGTAATTTATTTTTGTCAACATATGCAACCAGCTCAACATGCACGTCATGGTTGACCTCAAAAGTATTGCATTCACTCCACAGTTAATAGATCGTTTATTAAAATTCCCGAACAAGAGATAAAATTAAAAAAAAAAAGGAAAATGGAAATTTTCGATTTTTTAGGGGAAAATGAAGGAAATTGCAGGTTTGGCAGTGGAAAAAACTGTAGTTTCAATATACTAACTCTGCATGACACTAAAAACATGTTCAAAACTTAATCCAACATCATTCGGAAGAAATGACCGTGGTGCGACTAAATGAGGCTTATACGGAAGAAATGACCGGCGTGCGACTATATTCTCTTTGCGGAAGAAATGACCAATGGTGCGACTACAGAGGGGTTAAATACATCGATTAGATGCGAACAGATGAAATAAATTATCAACGTTTTCACGGCGTTACTTTTTCTCCTAAAATGGGAATAAATGAAAAAAAAAAGTAGAAAAACAAAGAAAAAATAGCATTACGTTTAAGCGTTTAAGGTTTAGCTGCATGGTCTTTTCTTTTTGACACGTTTACGTGTAAACGTGTTAAAATAAAATAGAAAAACATGTTTAACTAAATGTTTCAAAAAGAAGAAAAAAAACGGGTATTCTTGTGCGTGGTAATGTGAAGCGCCATTCAGCTTCGCGTATTAACATACAATAGGCGGATTAAATTGCTTCACGTCCGGAAGATAGAAGTCCAACCGAGGCTCCTTTATAACATTTTTAAACCAATATAACTTCTTAACAAGGTTTACACACTCATTTCTTGCGTTTTGTTTCGTAATCCACATTACAACCTATCGGTTATCTATCGTGTCAAAACTTTGTTTATTTGTACTTGAAATTGAATGCATTGAAATCGTTGTTGTGCTGTCAAGCCTTTCCAGAATTGAATGAAAGGGTGTTAAAATGTACGACCTCCTACGACTTCATTTCGCGGGGTTAATTTAGCATTTTTGGTTGTGATTTATTTCAATTTTGAATAGTAATTTTGAACTAAGGGGTCAGTTTAAAAAACAACCAAATCAAAAAAAAAGTTCAATTACTGTTTCTGAAAGTGAATTAAATTTACTTTCAGGAACAACAATAATTTTTTTTAATGTGGTTGTTTCTTGATCTGGTCTCTTAATTGTTATCAAGATTGAGGCTATTTGTCGTAAGTCAGTCATTTTTTCTCTTCACTCTGTTGGAACCTGACCATGGACTATGAGCCTGATTTGGCAATATTTTGACATTATTTGTCAACATGACGAATTTTTGTGATTTTTTCGTTAATTCTTCAATTTTTACCATTTTTTGCCCTTTTGATGAGAATGAATAATGGATCGAGTGAATTGTCGTTGAAAGTTAATTGTTTCTTAATCATAGATTCCTGTTTTTTTTTCAGTTTTTTATGCGCATATATGGGAACTACATATTTCAGTTAATGAAATATTAATCGAAATTATTAATATGGCTTGATAACATCATCGTTAATATTTGTGATGATTTTTGAGAACGTGTAATCGATTTCGAAAAAACTGGAGAGGGGTGAAACTTACATAAAAGAACGTTTATTTTCATGCATTAAGAGAGGTAAAAATCGACTACGGTTACATTTGCTTTAACAGCTTTGAAAATTTATTCGAATTCGCAAAAATTTTCTTAGAAAAGACGAAGAGTTGGAATGTAATTGAAGTTTATTCGTTATGCCAAATATTTTTGTCGAGATTTTTTGTTGCTTTTTTTAATTAGTGGCATATTTTAACAGAATAGAATGACTGAAGGGAGACGGGCACATGGGTGTATAATTTATGAAGGGGGGGGGGTCAAATCACTCTTGACAGCACTGTACATGTAAAGTGATTAAATAAATTTGAAATGTTTTTAAATCCCCCTTCCCCTACTACCTAAGGAAAAATTCATCTAAATTGTAATAAACTCGAATCTTTCGTAGGGGATCCTTAAATTTTGAGGAAGGGGAGGGGTTCACCAAAGCAACTTTTACTCAAATTTGTCAAAAGAATTCTTCGTTTTATTTCCAAAGTTTTCAAAAGTATGATATACTCTTACACTGGATTTTTTTTCATTAGATTTAAACAGATAGGGGAGAGGTATCTTTAAATTTTGAGGAGGGGGGGGTTCAAAAACTGCAACTTTTACTTAAATTGGTCAGAAGATTTCGTCGTCTCATTTCCAAAAGTATAATACACTCTTACGGCGGATTTTTTTAGTTTTCGTTAGGTTCGAGCCGGTTGGTGGGGGGAGGGGTGAGATACTCATTTTTATCACGGTGAAACCTTACTTGAGCAGCAGTTAAATTTTTTTTGCACTAAAAAAAGAAATATTAGCCAGAAAATTGAACTTGACTTAGTTTCAAGAAATAGGGGGGGGGGCTGTAGAATGATTAAATGTCACGTCAGCTAACATATATATCATTTAGAGCGATGGAAATTGTTGACGATGTGAATAAATTACCGTTATCAATCGACTAACCCAATCTTGAAATACTTTCTCAAAATTGTATTACATTTTACACACGTCCAAGTACAATTTAAACCAAAAATATTCCAAATAATTGGACAAGAGTGGCGAAAATGGAACTTCTTCTACCAGCTCTGTACGGTGTTAGAATACTTGGAAATATACGTCGACGATTTTGTCTTGCTGTATTATTTACAGTCAATACTCTTACGTCGGTTTGGACAAAAATAAGCGAAATAAATAAACGAAATGGTGAAATCGCAGCTCGAAAAACGCAAATATTGGATTTTTTTGCGAATAATTGCAAGTCTAGACAGCAGACACGCTTTCCCATCCGCCGAAAACGTATTTTGTTTATCGTAAAATATCATCACGCGTTCGTTGTTTTTCGCAGCGCGTAGAGAATTATGACGAAGTGATATAAACGTCGCGTCGTCGTTTCAAACGTCGCGCCAAAAATTCGAAAAAAATTCGCGTACGACTTGGAAGCTGATGATCGTTTTTAACTTGACGAAAAGACGAAAAATTTCACCATGTTTGGGAGCTGAGAATTTCACGTAGATATGTTTTTTTTGTTTTTGCAGAATGTTTATTTGGGAAGCAACATAAAGAATTTGGATCAACTTGGTTCGCAGATCTTGGTCCACCGTTTGATGTGATGTATTGTATCAAATGCGAATGTATCAAGGTAATGATCATTGTGTTTTTTTTTTCACGAAGGGAAGCTCCCCACAGGATGTGATATTTAGCATTAGTTTTAGTCGGTGTGATACTTAATATTTTTGACGTAAAAAATGCATCGCAGGGTGTGGGGGGGGAATTTAACGCATTTCTGTAGCAATTGAGCGTGCGAAACGTTGACGAAGTGGATTTCGTCGGAAAAAAGAGCACTTGGGAGTGGAGAAATGTTTGCTTATGTACACAAATACACATACACGAGTATACGCGATACATATATGAAAAATACATGTATTATTCGCGAATGCATGCATAAGTTAAGTTTGGCGTGGTATTATTTTTTAGTCGTCTAAATCGTTAGAAACTAATAACTCTAGAGAGCAGACTACTCTGACGAGTGGTCGTAACACATTTATTTGTGTTTTGGCGCTAACATCCTATTACCGCGAAGACATAAAATGTAGCTGGCAGTTTTGAATATAATTTATAACTCATTAATGAAGTACACCATAAGAAATGGTAAGTTTTAAAGCGTCTGTTCGCCGATAGTGTTAAAATGTCTAAAATAATTCGATATAGCTCGCTATTGGTGTTTATTTATTGTGGTCGGTTGAGTAATTACAATTAACGCGAGTTTACTTTTTCTTTTTTTTTTTTCTTTCAAATTCGCGCGTCGACTATCAGACGTTGGCACCGGTTGTAAGTCATTGAAATGTCAACATTTTTTAGCGGCGTGGCGCGTCGAACATTTTATATGTTTGGTTATTAATTAAGCGTGAATTATTTCAGACAACTTTACGCGTTTGCTGGTTGAATTTCAGGGAAATTTGCTTAATCGAAGTGATTTTTTTTTAGCTTATAAAAGCACCAGTTTTCAAATGATCTTCACGCTAAATTTAAGCTTCGCGTTAGCGCCATAGACGATTTGAATTTTAAATGTACGCGATAAAGAGATGAACGAGGGTAACTAGGTAGAATGTTCTTGGAATTTCAAAAGATCAGTATATCATCGTTTTGCTGATGGAAAATTGTAAATCGTGATTAAATTGAAAATCCAATCTGTCGTTATATTTTATGAAGTAAATATTGGTGAATTGCGAGAAAAAAGATTATTTTGTAGTAAATTATATTGCACCCTTTGGCTCGTCTTTTTAATGACCATTACATTTTTGAGAACATTTTTAATAATTTTTCGCATTCTTGGTTTTTTTTTCTTTTTTTATAGGTTACTAAAGAGAATAGAATTTTTGGACACGTGAAGTGTAGAAATATTGCGAAAGACTGTCAAGAATTAACGTGCGAAGATCAAATACAAGTTGTTGGTCGGTGCTGCAAAGTATGTCGGAATGACACTGAAAGTAAGTATAACACATGTTAGCGATGAAGTCGCCGCGACAATTTTATCCGCAAAAAAATTCAAGCTATAAAAATAATTTCGCGAGATTTAAATTTTTCGTGTTTGCAAAAATTTGTGTATAGTTTGACTTCATTATACGAGGTCACATTGCAACGTATGTTTGATATTTTTTTTTTTCAAGTTGTCTCGTTCGATTATATGATAACAACGTGCGTACTTTCGCGATGTGAAAATGAAAGTTGCCAAGTGGGAAAAATTTAAGGCCATTGAATTCTTCATCGTGGAAATCTATACGCAAATTTTCATGCTAGGAATTGAAAAATTATCGGAAGTATCTTTCCAAATAGATTCTATTTGGGATTTGCCATTCGCTAATCTGGTGGCGCCGATGTAATGCTATTTAAAGTGGCATGTGAGAGATTCCCCGCTTCAAATATCAATTGATTTATCGATAGGGTTTCCCAAATCAAACTAATTAGTTCGAAGGTGAAGGAATGAAATTAACTATAGTGTAATAGATGTAATGATGGGTGGTCGATTTTTCTTTAATTTTACATACGTGCAAAGGTCTTCAAATGATGATGAATGACGCAAAGCGGAGGTCTCTGAGATTTTTCTGTCCAGAGTTATGGGGGTGTGAAGTTTTCCAAGATGGCGGTAATTTGAAAATTTTATATCATACCTAGCGATTTAAACTTTTATTTGAGTTTGTTCTACACACTCGAAGGGTGACTGCAGTGTTGGTGACCTAAAAAATTGAAATTTCCCTTTGACCACGTTGAAATTTCCCTTTTCTTTTAATTTTTTCCCATCAAAAATCATTGAAATTGCCTTTTTTTTCCCTTCTTCATTTCTTGATTTCGCTGAGGCTGCGCGCTCTATATAAGATTTTCGCAACTAGTACAAAGAAAAAAAATACTTGAAAAATCTTTTATTTGTTAGACAATATATAACGAACTTTGGAAGTTAGGATAAAAAAAACCAAACAATTAATGAAAAAAAAAAACGAAGTTTCCATTCGCTTAAAACTAAAAATAATAAAAGTAAAAGCTAACGAAAAAACAAACATCACTTTTAAGCTTTGGCAGCTGAAATCACATAATGTTAAAAATAACAATAAAAATAATGAGAGCAAAACAAAATACTAAAAATCATGAGAAAGAAACAATGGAGCTTAAACGCAAAAATCACGACCATTGTTTTTGAAAATTTTTAGCTGTTTTTTTCGGTGATTTTCTCCTTTTCAGAGTTGGTGGAGAATCGTCGGCCACTATGAAAATAAAGTAAAATTGTAACCTACCTAATGTTTTATACGTCTTAATACTTACTTTTTTGATGGTGAAATTTTGTCACTGTCAAATTAATTTTATCACTAGTTTGAGTTCACCAGCGAGGGAAAAAAAAACCAAAAATTTGAAATTCCCCATATTAAGGCATTTTTAATCGAAAATTTCCCACACTCATCTAAATTTCCCATATTTTCCCCATTTTCCCATACTTTCCCTATCAGCTTTAAATTTCCCAGGATTTGGGAAATTTCCCACAGGCACCCAACACTGGGTGACTCGTGTATAGTGGCAAAATCAGTGTTACCACTTTCATTAACAAAAAAAGTGATTTGAAATTTCCAAATTGCAAAGAAGATATGAAGTTCGTGAGTTGCAATTCTGAAAATATTCTCAGTTGTAATTCATTTTATGCTAATTTCGATTCCGAACTTAGCATTTCCAGGGAATTTTGGAACCTCCAACGTGATTTCCATTTTCTTCAGAATTTTTAAAATGCTCCAGAAATCGTCCATATGACAGTGGGCAGCTGAAAACTTGGTTTTATGGTTATTTTCGACCGCATTAAACAAATAATCTATTTTCGGAAAATTCCAGGCGGCTGCCTTGAGAATTTTAAAATTATTTTCTTACTCGTTTTTATTTTCAAAATGAGAAGTATTGAAGTTCAAAAAATCTCTTTCGAGGCAGCTGGCGAAAAATTTCCGAAATGATTTCCAACAATTTTTCAAAATTACACGATATATTCAAGTATAAATACATTTCATTATTTTGGCGAAAATTTCGATTTTTGAGAATTCGCCAATTTCAGTCACGGTGGATATTCAACATATGCTTTCTAAAAATCTATTTCGTGTTCAAATCCGAATCAACTGCCGACCACCCGAAGAGGTTCTCTCTCGGAAATTCCCTTATCCTCTTCAAGGGTGGTAATTGTTTTATCTCTGAGTATATAATTCTTTTTTTCGAAAGTGTTATGATGAAAACGTTATTTTTGGGTGTTACGATCAACAATCTCGTTTGAATGAATAATCGACGATAGCAAATCATAAATTAGAACCAGTTGGGCCCCCTGAGAAAATTTTGCACATTTACGTAAGTTCAAATTAATTATACTTCATGACGAAAATAACGTTGAATGGTTGCAACTTGAAGTCTATTTTTTTATCGTGTTCTATGTTTCTAAATTCTCAAGTAAATTTTATTAAACGACTTTTTTTCCCGGTATTTTTCGTTATTGAGTATTCATTCAAGGTTTACCGTGCTTTGTTAGAAAACTTATGATTTTCTTATTCAAATTTATTTTTTCCATACTTCTCAGTTGGTGACTTTCTATCATTTAATTTAAATTTAAAACCATAAAAAATTCGGAAAATATTACGCCTTTGATGAATGTTGGCTGCAACCACATCGACATTTGTACAGCGAAATTTAAATTTTCCTTATTAAATGTGAATAATTGGTAGCTGTTCAATTTCAATTTCCAACAACAGAATTGTTTTTGTGAAATTGAAAAGAAAAACATGGAAATATCACGCGTAGCCTTCTATGTTTCGAATGTAATTTATTAATTTCAACTACATCGACATCGAGACTCAAACGTTAGAAATGATTAATTTCAAGTCGTGAAAAATGAAAATTTAATGCATTTGGGTATTTATTTTCTATCTCTTCGACGTATTATGTTGGTTTTCTTAAATTAGAATTTCCATTAGACACAAAACATGCGTCATCGTCGTTGCAATATTACACTGAATTTCGCAGTGCTCGATGATGTTGTGGGATGCAAAAACGCATATCGCGTGAATTTCTATTTCACGGAATTCCGATACCAATTAATTGAGTTAAAAAGATGCGCATCTTGTTTTTGTTAAAGCTGTAATGAAGGTTTTGAAAAATTGTGCATTCGTTATGTATTACAAGGTCTATCTTATTCTCATTGAACCAGATATCAAGGTGTATTTTTTCTGCGTTGTTTTGATATGTTTTTCAACGAAGACTTTGTAAGCTTCCAAATTGTATAATTTGAATGAATGAATTTTCAAGTAAATACCGCGTAAAATTACCTCACATAAGCGACTATTGACTTGATCATATATTTTTATTTTATTTATTTATTACAAAAGTAATTTTTTTTTCCATAGCATTTCTTTGTTTTTTCTATTTCTATTGAAATTATTGAGAAAATATTTATTTCATTAATTATATTAACAAAATTCCTATAACAGTTTTTATTAATGGTACTGCCTGCGAAGCTTAACTATAATTTAATACTGGCAAGATTGCATGATGTAGTCCCTACTGTAATAAGAGCAGACTTTTGGCGCTTTAATTTCA